>JAOXYA010032485.1:0-12924 GCA_028565675.1 Sorex palustris
AGCACTAGTCTGTGGATATCCTTTCTTCAATTTACCTATCTATTACAGTCATATGAGTTTCAAATAAGATGGTACATCTAAACCATTATCCATGTGCTCTTTACTGCCCCTTTTAGAGCAAAATAAAGACATAAATAAATTAATTTAATTAATGAACCCTACAACTTCAGAGTTGGTGGAAGTCTAAGGTTGTCATTTAGTTATTCATAGATGAGCAAATTGGGACCTAAATAAAGTACCTTTTCTCAGGTCACTCAGCTTAATCAATGCCAAAATGAATATAGACTTTTCAGATACCAAAGCTAGTGGCTTTGTGCTAGAGTAACACCCATCTCTTTAATTTGACAATGATTAAAACGGTAACTGCCGGGAGGGAAATGATTAAAATGGTAACTGTGTTCAGAACACATATGTGAAGATTAAAAGAGGAAAAAAAATAGTCAGGGCAAGTGTGCTGAATCAAATGAGTTCCTTTTTCTTCGATTATGCTAAAAGCACTGATTTGTCATCAGGAAACAGGGGCATTATTGTGGGTTATGGTCATTTTGCTGGTGATTCTGTGTAGTGACTTTGTACATCAATACACTAACTTTTAATAGTATTACCTAAGACTTAAACCACTTTAGGGAGTTGGAGAGATAGTACAGCAGGGAAAACACCTGTCTTGCATGCAACTGACCTTGGTTCGATACCCCACAACCCATATAATCCTCTATGCCCCGCCAGCAGTGATCCCTAAGCACAGAGCCAGGAGTAACCTCTGAACACAGCTGTGTGTGGTCCCAGAACCCCCCAAAAAATGAACATAAAAATAATTTTAAGTAATTTCTGAGCACCACCAGGTATAGCTCATATACAAAAAAAGTATATGCCATAAATTAAGATAATATAAAACCATCACAAAGCCCCAACATAACAAAGTCTCTTTAATGATCTCAAAGATGGGGACCAAAGGAATAAATGAGTTTTCCCCTGTTTGGGCCATGATGGTTAAGGAATAGCATGGGAGGAAAGGAAGAAAAAAGTGTAGACAGAACGCCACAGTCTCCAACCACATCCTAGAGTCACATTCACTCACATGTAATCAATCTGAATTTGTAGCAATCCAGCAGCTTAAGATTTCCATAATGGTGCATCTTACTGCTGTTCAATTGCAGGTAACTTCTGGCAAGGAAGACATCCTCAACAGACAGTTGGAGAACAGGGTGTGTCAACAGACTCTGGGCTCTGACTGTTCCCTGGCCTTGTCCCCCCATTTCCCATAAGGGAGAACAATCGTCCATATTTGGTTTTGTCCCTCTTAATGACTTCAGTGTGTTTACCTGTGGTTATTTCATTGGGGTTGCCTCCCTCTCCCTCTGTGACGCCTATGATTCTCATGTTGTTCTCTTGAATTTATCCCATAGTTCTCTTGCCTGCCCTTGAGCTGTTTTGGGTCTTTTTCAATTTTCTGTTGTTGCTTGGATGCTTTCTGCAACAACAGAAGAAGCTTTAAGCTCACTGTTTCTGTCTTTGGGTGTTGAGGGCAATGACTTCAGGGTGACGCCCCCTCCTGTTCCATCACTGTTACTGTGAATGCCAAGACATCCCCACCCTATTCCCCCTTCTTTTGGTTCTCTGAGCCTCCCATGTGGTGCTCAGAATGTCCAGGGCCCTCTACTGTTTTGTGACCATCCAAGCCTGTGATGCCCATGCATGGCAGGGAGATGAGACACTGCAGTGCCAGAGTTGGTTTGAGTTGCCCTGGCAGTGTTAGGAAGTTGTTAGGGCTGCAGTCAGCATTTGCTCATGGGACCATGGGTTGGGGGTGAGGTGGGGGGCAAGGATTGACCCAGCGTCAGCCTCCAGCAAGACATGCGTCTTCAGCCGTGCACTCTCTCACTGGCCCTAGGTCTTGTTTCCCTGGTTCTTTCTTCAAGGATTAACTGTCTGTGTGTGTGTTGTGGAGTTGAGAGTAATTTCAGTCTTCCTGGAGGGACCACTCTCTCCTGAAGGGAAAGACAAGTTTCGTTTTATTTAATTTTTAAAAATTTAATTAACTAACTGTAAATTAGTCATTGATAGTTGGGTTTTAGGCATGTAGTATTTTAACACCAATTCCACCATCAGGGGTAACTTCCCTCCATCCGTGTCCCCAGTTCCCTCCTACCCCAACCCCCGCCCCATCCACCCCCACCAGTCACATGACAAAGTTCCAGTGGTTGTGGTATAAATCTTGTGTTTTCAATGTTGTTGAGTCTGCGTTTTGGATATGTGGCTACATCTCTCACCCACGTTACCAGTATAACTGAAGTCTTGATGCCTAGTCACCCATTACTTCCCATGCTCATCTTCCCTGCCTTGATTTATTTCCCCTTCTGTCCTTCTTCTCTCTAAACACTGGAGTCAAATGTGACCTAGGCCTCCCCGCTTTACTACAGACCATTTTCTCACCCAGTTTTCTATAGAGCACAGATATGTGAGATCACCCTGTGTTGGTGGAAAAACAAGTCTCTTAGCCTGGTCTGTGCAGTAGGAGTCAGTCAGGCTATGGGCATTGCTGTCTGCACCTCACTCTCAATAAACACCATTCACAGAGACACATCTTCTCACCCCTCCCTTTCTGCTTCCTACAGCAAGAAATTCCTTAATGCTCAGCACTGCTGGCACCCAGGAGAGCGGACAGTTTGGCCAAGGGGGCCTGATTTGAGCAGCAGCAGTAGTTGGACATCATCAAAGACCAAACTCCTTCTTGCAAACCAGACTCACCATCAGACTTGATAAACAGAGATTCACAATTGCCAATGGGAGACACGAGTCTAGATTTGCTCACCCTCCTAGCTCTCATCAGCCCCCCCTTGTTCACATCGCAACTTAGTGATGTGAATGGGCTAATTTTATTTCTTTGGAGGACACAAGCTCTCAGTCTCTCAGAGCATGCTGTAACAGAAGGCAGAGTTTTATCTCATCATGCTTTATGACCAACCAGTTTTAAATAAGCCTGATGTCAAAGCTGACCCCCCCAGATTGTAAGGGTGAGACCTCTGTTTCCTTGGCCTTCTACCCAATAAGGTAATGGGGGGTTGCCTTTGTGGTAATTGCTCTTTTCTCTGCTTTCCTAAACCAATGCTAGTTCTGTGCTTCACATTGTTGGCTTTTAAGACATAAAACTTGAGATTTCCTTCATTATTAGTATACTGAAACTCGCTTTTTCCCCTTTGCAGCCAGTCATTGGTAATTTCAGAAACTTTATTAGATCAGGTACTGGTGCTAAGGAATATAAGTGCATCAACCAAACTGGTCTCTACTCCAGTCAATAGAAACCTTCTGTGATTTCTTCCCAGCTTTTCTTATTTCTGTTTGTTTAACTTTGTTTTCTGGGTTTGAGATACGCAGAAGGTAAATTGATAAGAGTGCCAAAATTTTTCAATTATTACAGAATTATCTGTCTTCAAGCCCTATCTGTTCTTGTGCTGAAAAACAAAGTTGATGGTCAAAATATTAATATTTCAATCAAATGTTTTTTCTTTCTATGTAAAATAATTGCATTTTTTGCTGACTTTTTACATCTCTTACTGCAGATTGGTTTTCTTCTTTTCCTTTTTTCTTTATACTAGAGCTTCTTTTTTTCTTTTTTTCACCCTTTCTCCTGAGACAGGTAATGAATTTTCCTGCATAAATCACCTGATTTTTAATCCAAGACAATTTATCAGCTATCATTTGACCTGTTGCCACCCTGTTAAGATTAAGACTGGTGTTCTCTGCCAGTTTTTATTTTGCTTAGTTGGAAGAAAATGTGCAGAGATCCAAATCTCTGGCCTAGCAAAGCTGGAAATCTGGAAGCTGGTGCAGCAAAGGAATCTTAGAAATGTGGGGAATAAAAAAAAAAGAAATGTGGGGAATGCTGGTTGTGAGCTGGGCCCTTTGGGGCAAGAAGACTTGATTGATGTTTGTCAGTCAGTGTCCTGGGGAACAGCAAGAAGGAGTCCCATAAAGAGAATGTGAAAGGATCTCTCTTTACTGGATGCAAATATGGGAGTAAAACAAAGGGAACTGACAGGACTCCACAGCCTGACATATTGCAGCTGAATAAGACCAGAGTGGGGTCTCGGACCCCCACAGTCTGGGGAGAACTGCCTCAAGAGGGTTCCAGGTGTTCTTCCAAAGGCATGTGGACAAGTCCATAAGCTGAGGCCAGTCCCCATCTCGACCAATCTCCAATACTGGACCCCCCACACACACACACTCTTAGGGCTTTTTTTCTTAAAAAGAATCTCTCTCCGAAGCATTCTGCTCTGGACTAGGCACTCACAGCCACTCCAGGGTCCATTCAAGTAGGCCTCTGACCACATCCAAGGGGCACGCCCTCACCAGCCACTCATCAGATCCTTTTGGGCAAAAGCATCACCAGAAGGAAATAATTCTGCTTATTCTGAAAAGAGTAGTTTTGAGGGAAAGCAGGTGTTTGAAGCATGCCCAGAAACCTGTCTTAGCACTCTGAGCCAGGAGGGAGAGAACAGATCAAGGGAACAGAGACAGCAGGAGCCCTTGACTTGGAACAGAGACACGTACCTGTTCCCACATAGTTCCTCTGGCACTGACTTTTTTCTCAACAGTCAGATTCTGCTACTGTCTTTCATTCCCAAGTAAGGCAGCAAAGTGGAGGGTCTTTTACAAAAGGTGGGAAGGTAGAGAGGTGATCAGACAGACAGACAGACAGACAGACAGACAGAAGGGCACCTTTATTAACTCTCTCTGTCTGCTTCTCTGATCTAGTTCCTTTTTGGCAGTCATGTACAGCATCCCGTCAAAAATTCATCCTTTGATTTTTCTAACAGGCCCCGCAAGTCCATTCCCTGGCGATCAGGATAGTGCTGGTAGATGCCCCAGAATCGCGGAACTTTCAAGCAGTTGTGAATATCAAACTATGCCTATATATTGGCTCACACAGGATTAGTCGTTGCTTTTTGTTGGAGACATATGAAGGCATGTCTTGAATTGGGTGTTGGAAGGGCAGAAGATGGGGCACCTGGCTTCACATTATCACGTTTCCAGTTCCTAACTGGATCATATTGAGCAGCTCTCTTAAGCATTTTGATGCTCTGGCTGTTATGTAGACAAGGGGTAGGGCTGTTATGTAGACAAGGACGAGTGCACAGTATCTGGGCTCTCAGTGTTAGATCCTGGGGGCTCCAATTGGTCTTTACAGGTCATTGAGAGCCATCCTGATTCGAGCTGGTCTGGAAATCCCCCCAGCCATGTGCTTCTCTCTCTCTCTCTCTCTTTCTCTCTCTTTCTCTCTCTCTCTTTCTCTCTCTCTCTCTCTCTCTCTCTCTCTCTCTCTCTCTCTCTCTCTCTCTCTCTCTCTCTCTCTCTCTCTCTCTCTTCTCTTGGGCACTGTGGTTTGCAGTTCAGATACTGACAGGTTATCATGTTTGTCCCTTTACCTCCTTTCTGTTTCAGCATTCACTTGTCCAGAGTGATCGTTTCCAACTCTCATTGTCGTGGTACCTTTGAGGCCAGGCACTGCTCCCTGAGCTATCCATGGTCCCCTCCCCTAGCTTTGTGTGACAAGAAAAGGAATTCAGTTCCTGACCCCTGCTAACTCAGTCTCCGGGTTGCAGGGGTTGCTCTTGCTGGACAGTTGGAACCTTGGAGATGCCATGCAGAGCAAGGACACCCGTGTGGGAGGGCCTAGAATTGGTGCTGTGACCTTCAGGGATCTGCCCACTCCTCTGAAGTGCCTGCCAAGTCATGTGGCTCCTGGACCCAACCCATGTGGGCGTCATCACCTTTCAACTGGCAGTGTTTGCTGGGGGCAAGTGCTGATAGGTTCACACTTCTATGTACATATGTACTCATACATGTATGTTTGTGCATGCAAGTGTGAGTATGTGCATGTGTATGCTTGTGTGTATGTGTGCATGTGTATGTGAATGTGTGCATGTGTGAGCACATGTGTGTGCACAAGTGTGAGTGTGAGTATCATGAGTTTGTGCATGCATGAATATGTCTGTGTGTGCAAGTGTGAGTCTGTGTGCATGCATGTGTGTACATGCACATGTGTATGTGTTTGCACATGCTGTGCATGCATGTGTGTACGTGTATGCACATGTGTGTGCGTGCTTGCATGTGAGTGTATGTGCACATGTATTCATCCTTATATACAATTGTTCCTTCCCGCATGTACTTCATTCCTGGACAGCCCATTCTTTCACACCGTGACATCTTCCTTTCACAAAACAGACACATGTAACTGATATATTCCTGAAAATCTTTCCTCAGACTTCCTTAAAGCACCATTGCTAGTGCCAGGGAAGCTATTTTTTTAAAAAGAAGACACAATTTCTAGTGTTTTTATTCAGAGATGAGCACTTACATCATCTCCTCTCCCCGCCTTGTAAATCTTCTACAATAAATATCTGAAAGATGTCTGTGTGGTTGGAAGACCCTTGTGGTTCTTTGCCTTCCTGCCTCCCCCCCTTCTCTTTCCTCTTCTCCCCTCAGCCTGGGTTCTCTCCTGCTTCTCCTTGGGGAGAGACACAGCATCTGAATAGCTCATTCAAATGGTACCACTTGTGACACAAGATCATAAAACACATGAATGGGGGGACCCACTTAGCCCAAGAGGCCCAGAGAATTCACCCCCTCATTCATATGTTCATCTGGCATGAGAGCGGCAGCATTTGACATAAAGGCAAGATGGCAGGCGTGGTGGGGGCACCCTTCTGTCATCCTGGTGTCGCCATTGATGGAAAATATTTAGATGGGGATCTGACAAGCCCAGTGAAATGTCTGTGTTGAGGCCGTTGAAGGGTACCTAGGGAATCATTGTAATTCACCTCCAGGATGAGCTCAGGCACTTATTTTTCTCTAGGAAGTCACCAAGATAAAACAGAAGGGAAGGCAGGGAGCGGGGAGGAATCATAAAAGTGGTGACAAATGAAGAGAAGAAGCTGCCAAAGATCATTCAGTCCAGTGGCCTGGACCCTCTCCAGTGGGAGAAAAACCAAAGCTGACAAGGGTCTCCCGGGGGATACAGTTGGCGCCTGTCAGGCCATTGTGATGGAAAATGGGTACCTATTATTCTGAGCCAGTGGAGGAAGCTGCACCCACATCGGAGGTCTGTCTCCAGCCTCTCTTCCTAGAAGGACTGCCCCTGCCCTATAATGAATGCCTCCCTGGTTGTCTAGATGACTCTGGTGGTCAGTAGGAGCTGGGAGCACAGCACTAGGACAGCATCCAGGCCACTGGCTTGGTGGCCACGGAGGCTGACACATCCAGGCTGCAAAATCATGAGCCACTTCTCATCCCTGGGGGCAAAAGCGCCCACACAGGCAGTGGGTGGGGTGGTGGGGGTTCCCCAGTCAGGAGAACTTCTGAGATTGCTTTGGGGAGGGATGTGGCCTCAGAACTGCTCATGAGACACATCAGCTTGGAGCATCCATGGAGCTGGAAGGAGAAAAATGAACTGTGTTCCTACAAACTCCCTATCCCGCCAGCCAGAACTGTGCATGGACATTGATATGAGCAGAGTTTGACATGACCCACTCCTGCAGAGGGGCTGGAAAGTGCTCTCCCCTATGTTCATCCACCCCGTCCCACCAAGCACCCCCTTTCCTGGTCTGTTGAGGTATTGGAAGTCAGGCAAGCATGGCAGGTTTCTGTGAGAAGTTGGCCTGGAAAGCAAAATCCATGGGCAAGTCCCAAAGAGACTGGTTTCTCAGAAATATCTAAAGATGTTGAGGGGAAGAAATACCTAGGCACTGTAAGTATGAGATGCTTTCAGCCCAAAGCAGTGACCGGAACATGGCTGACCCAGGTTCAATTCCCAGAATCCTATATAGTCCCCCCCAAGCCCACCGGGAGTGATTTCTCAGCACAGAACCGGGAGTAATCAATCCCTGAGCACCACCATGTGTGGCCCAAAACAACAACAGCAAAAATTACAGGTTCCTGAGCCCATGCACTGCAGAGGCCACAGCAGGGCCTAGATAAGTACATAGCTCAGGAGCACTAGGTCAGAACTGGGATTACATTTGAGCACAGACTTTGCATGTGGGAGGGAGGTCTGGGTTTAATCCCCTATACCGTATATTTCCCTGTGCACCACTGGGAGTGATCCTGAGTACTGCCAGGTGTGGCCCCAAAATACAAAAGAAGAAAACAAAGCATGCTTGCTCTCAGTCATCCAAGAAGAAAGGCAAAAGCCCCTTCCAAATGGGGGTGGAGTATTTTCTATATTTCAGATGATTCAAGTGGGAAAAAAAAATTACCCGTTTCTCCTTGCAGGTTATAGAGCTGATTGTCGGGAACAACTTTGATGGCCTTTCAAAGGTATCCAGGGACTTAGAGCTGTGGGTCAGGTGCTTGCCTTGCACACGGACCATCTGGGTTCAATCCCCGGCACCTCCTATTGTCCTCCAAATCCTGCCAGGAGTCATCCCTGAGCACTGAGTCAGGAGTAAGCCCCAAGTACCACAAAAAAATAATCAAAAGAAATCCAGTTTGATAGCCTTGGTTGTGGGGAAACAATGTCATATAAATCCACTGCTGATAGTTTTGGGGCCTCTAGGTCATTTATGATGTGCTACAGGATAATCTGCAGCTGAGCTGCCACTTGTTCAAAGCAATATGCTCACGTGACGTGTGGGTGTCTTTGTCATCACCTCCGAGCACTGAATAGGTGAAGAGATGGGGTGTGAGAGATTTTGTTTTAAGAGATTTAGGCTGCAGGAGAGCTTTGTACCTATGTATCACTTGCCCATTCTTTTTTGCTTTTTTCTGCCTTTGGGGCCACTTTAGGCTCTGTGCTTAGGAGTCACTTCTGGTGGTTTGTTTGGATACTAGACCTAGCTGGGGATCAAGGTGTGTTTCCAGAAGGAAAATGAAAAATAAAATGTCTTTGGACCCTTTATTTGTGTTCTGCTCACCAAAGTTTGTATCCAGTTATTCCCAAGCTGCACATTAGATGATGTCATCTTATTTTATTATTTTTATTTCTAAAAAATATTTTATTCAAGTGTGTGTGTGTGTGTGTGTGTGTGTGTGTGTGTGTTTGAGGCCCACGGATTGAATCCAGGGCCTCATACACTCAAAGCATGTACTTTACCACTGAGCTGCACCACTATTCCCATGTTTGTCTTATTGGATTTCCTTTTTATTTATTTTGTTTTAATAGAATCACCTTGAGATACAGTTATTGTTCTGTTGTTCCTGACTGGGTTTCAGTCATAGACTGTTCCAATTCCCATCCTTTCACCAGGGCACGTTTCCCACCACCAATGTTCCCAATTTACCTCCTGCCCCCTTCCCCACCTGCCCCAGAATATGCCATTTTAGATGATTCTCTTTCACAAGTCTCACTGAAGCTCAGGACTCAGGAAGCTATGATGTAACCACTAACTTTGAGCATGGCTGTCTCAGGAAAGTGGCTCATTTTGGTTTGAATTTGTATCTGTAAGAGTCATAGCCACACCTTGCCAAGAGCTTCAAATCCCAAGTGCATGTGCTCAGGGTACTCACATGTCACAAGTTTCTCTTAGAGACATTTTCAGAAGTACGCCAAAGAAAGGTGTACTTCTGTGTGTTGTGTCACTGTCCCTTGTCCAATGAAAAAAGGCTGGAGTGGGGGTGGGGGGATATGGTGTGCAAAAGCCAAGACCCTCCCTCACAGCTGTTCTCCCAGTGAATCCTCCTGCACATCAACAAGCTCCTCATAAAAACCTTCAGACACTGATGTAGCTCATGTTTAATGGGCAAGCGGCAGGTAACTAAGACAAACTCTCTTCCAGAAATAGGAAGTGATTGAAAGAGGTCAACACAGGAATTAATGCTCATCAGAAGACAAGAATGTCCCAGGCAGAGCCAAGAATCGCCATCATTCAGTAGGGATGATAGCCCCAACTGTGACCTCAAAGAGCACAGGGTGGATGGTGGGGGTCAGATGTCCAGATCCTCCCTCAGACAGTGTAGCCTGACACATCTGGGAGGTCTTGAACTAGACTGCCACTGTTCCACTTGGGAAAGGAAGGCCTACATCCTTGACAGCTCCGGCAAGAACACCAGAAGGCAATTCCAGCTGGTCTCAGCTGACTGCTCAGAGCCGCATGGAGCTGAGAAAGAGTCTCTGTTGGATTTAATTTCTCAGCTCACAGAACTGGACCCTGTACTTCGTCTCTAAGCAGACACAGTTTTGTTTTTGTTTTTGATTTTTCTGCCTCACAGCTATCTTCTCTGAAAATTCTCCAAATACTGTCACTCTCCACTCCAGAAAAATGGAGGTGAGTGTCTCCTTAGTAATGCCTTGCCAGGAAGAGAGACTGTCTATCATACAGCTTGTTTGGGGATTATCCTGTAGCATCTTGACACCATGAATCATCAAGATAGTGATTAAATTGATCAATTTCCATCCCACCCCCACCTCAGGTGCCCAAAGAGATAATAGGGCAGGCAAATAATAGAGTAGGCAGGTTGGATGCGCCATCCTGGGTTTGACCTCTGGCACCCCATATACCACCCCCCAAGCCCTGCTTCCCAGAGTGACCCTTGAGCACAGAATCAGTAGTAAGTTCTGAGTACTGCTGGATGTGACCCAAAAAAATTTCATAAATCCCAAAGACGATATATTTAAAATTATGAAAATAATAACTATTTCAAAAAATAGCAACCCAGAGCAGTAGCAGCTGAGCCTTTTGTCAGTGGACACACATGTCTGGTGGTTCTCCTCATCTAAGGGCACACCATATGGGGTGCCAGGGATTGAACCTCGTACCACCAGGAGCAAGGAAAGTGCCTCCCCCATTATTCTACCAATCCATTCCAGGGTGGAGTTGTTTGAACCGCTGATGCATAGAGAAATACACCACATGACTAAAGCTACAGTACCAAGCTAAGTACAATATTCAAGAAAAAATTTTAAAAATTCCCCGTTCATTTTTACTATAAAACGTCCCTGTGCCATCCAGTACCATCATTTGGTTTCAGTCCATGCTATAATGTCACTTTATTATTCTAGCATTGAAAGGAGTCAGAGGCACAGAGAAAAACGTCCATGCTCTGATTGGCATCCTTGACAGAAAAGTTAGGGGTCAGCAAGAAATGGGACTCACCTGCTCCCATGCTCAGTTCCAAAACTATATGTCTCCAAACTATCACCAGCGGAAAGGGCCCCGGCTCCTGAAAGGAGACAGCAGCTGTGGGGGCCAGATGGGCAGGTTGAGCACATCAGCATCTGAGGGGTTGTGAAGCCGGATAAGCAGCAGGCACTGGCGGCTGACAGCACCATGTGACCCCAGACCCCGGCCTCCATCCTCTTGCCACTGCGTTGGGTGTCAGCATCAGAAAATGCTCCATGACACAGCGAGGAGAAGCACAGCCTGATGGACACAGAGCCTGCCCTGGCTTCCCCCCGAGACGGTCCCGCCAGGCCATGGGTGAGAGAGGCTGGCAAGGATCACCGAAGGGGCACACAAGTACAGCTGCTGGCGCTGAAGCGGGCCCCTAATCAACAGGACTCAGCCTCCAGGGGTTGTCAGACTGGCCCTTTCACCACCATTCACTGAACAGGCAGGAAGCAAAGCCCTGCCAAAAGAAAAAAAAAAACATTTTAGATTTTTCACAGATCCTTTGAAGTCATAGGAAAGGGGGAGCAATAAGCAGAGAGTCAGAGCTGGGAGGAGAGGACCAAAGCAATCGCACCTGTGTTGTCTGCAGGACAGGAGTCAGCTTGGGAAAAAGGGGAGGTAGCAGAAAGGGGGAAGGGAGGGAGGGAGGAAGGGAGGGAGAAAGGGAGTGAAAGGAAGAAAGGAAAGAAGGAGAAAAAGAAAGAAGTAAAGAAGGAAGGAGGGAAGGAAGGAAGGGAGGGAAGGAGGGAGGGAGGGAGGGTAGAAGGAAGGAAGGAAGGAAGGAAGGAAGGAAGGAAGGAAGGAAGGAAGGAAGGAAAGAAGGAAGGAAGAAGGGAGGAAGGGAGGAAGGGAGGGGGGAGAGGTGGGTGGAAGGAAAAAAAATTGACAATAGATCATAGTCGGTCTCTGAAAGATGATTTCTGTCTGATGAGTAATAACAGACTGCAGTGTCAAGCTCCGTCTTTGGTCTGGACTGTCTCTGCACCTCTAATGCTCTGATCTCTTTGCATACTCAGGCTCAAAGCAGAAGGTCTCAGTGGTGACAAAACAGATCTGACTAAATAATCGGGAATGTCAGCTTTCCCAGAGGGTCACTCAAGAGTGACCTCCAGTCTCATGGTTGCTGGGACTTGTAGGCATCCCGGGGCAAAAATACCCCTGTTTACCAGGGCTCAGATTCAGGGCACAAGGACAGATATACCCTGTCTCGGGGAAGGGAGTGCTTAAGTGTCAAAGGCATCGGACTCCCTCCTCCACACTTTCTCTCTTCCTCTCCGCATGCATATCCTCAGTAACTACTAGTTGACCAGGCAATGGAGTCGTCCAAGTGAGCCTGCACAGTTAGCAGTTCCGGAGTCTGTGTGGGTAGGGCGTTTGCCTTGCACACAGCCAACCCAGGTTCGATTCCTCTGCCCCTCTTGGAGATCCCAGCAAGCTACCGAGAGTATCTCACCGGCACCGCAAAGTCTGGCAAGTTACCCGTGACGTATTTGATATGCCAAAAACAGTAACAACAAGTCTCACAATTTGTTGTGAAATGTTACTAGTGCCCCCTCGAGCAAATCGATGAACAATGGGAGGACAGTGCTACAGTGCAGTAGGACATTATTGCATGCTTACAAAAGATTCAGCCTTTGAGACTGGCTTAATGAATTTGTTCATTGAGTCAACAGAGACTTAGAGCCAAAAACATTGTTGTCCATCTGTGTTTGCAGTTTGACAATAGTACCTAAAGCAAAGATAGCTTCAGGAAAATAAGGGAAACCAACATATTTCTACTGCTCTAGATTTCATAAGCTTCTAGTTCATCAAACAGGTC
>JAOXYA010032510.1:0-12923 GCA_028565675.1 Sorex palustris
TGCACTCAGGAATTACTCCTGGTGGTGCTTGGGGGACCATATGGGATGCTGGGAATCGAACCCGGGTTGGCCACGTGAGAGGCAAACACCCTGCCCGCTGAGCTATCCTCTAGCCCCGAGAATTCTACACTCTTGAGCTGCTTTTTTGTTGTTGTTGTTGCTATTTGGATCATGCCCAGCAGTGCTCAGGAATTTCTCCTGGCAGTGTTCGGGGGACTATATGGGATGCCAGGGATCAAACCTGGGTCAGCTGTGTGTAAAGCAAGAGTCCTACTCCACTGTACTATCACTGTGGCCCTGAGCATTTTTTTTTAAGCAGGTGATGCTCAGGGGTCCCAGGGTCAGCCCAGAGGTGCTCCAGAGCCACCAGGCTGCACCTTTCTGCACCTGGCAATGCCAGGAATTAGCTGACCCCTCATAGGTTTCTTCAGCATTTTATTTCTATTTTATTTCTGGTTTTGGGAATTCTACCTGGCAGGTCTGGGCTACTCACTGCTGCGAATGGGGAAGGACCTGCCCTCCCTGCTTGCCTCTGGCCTTCCTCTGGGGCCATGCAATACAGGAGGTGGACTCTAGGCCCTTGCACATGCCATCAGTCTGTTGACCGTCTCCCGGCAGTCTTTAGCACTTGAGGGACTACCCCACATCTGATTATGCTCAGGGCTTACTCCTGGCTCTGTGCACAGGGATCACTCCTGGCAGTACTCGGGGGAAATCATGTGGGATGCCGGGGATTGACCTGGGGTCAGCTGCGTGCAAGGCAGATGCCCTTCCCACTGTGCCCTCTGTCTGGCCCCATTGTTCCAGTTTCTAGTGGCAGAGTTTTGGAAGTGTGATGAGTTTGATGCAGGGAGTGGTTTATACCTTTATAAGCTGTTTGAGCCCATCACTGAGCCCATCACTGCCTGGGCCCTGCCCTGCTCTATGTGTCACCCTGGCGGGGAGAGTCTGGTGGGGAGAGACCCGGGCTTCTGGTGATTTGGTCAAACTCTTCTCTGGGTGTTGGTCTGTGGGTGCTTTGCACATGCGATTCAAGTCCATCACCAGGTGGTTTTAAGAATGGGAGGTTGTGGTGGGTAATCTGTATGATTTGACTCATTGATTCAAAGCTCTGTCACTAACCGAGTCCTCTCCGAGCCCGCAGACGTGGTTTGCCCAACCTCTGGACAGCTCAGTCACAGTTTTCCCTGCACATTTTTAACTGGCTCCACTGACCCCACGATTTTAACCACGTTTCCGCTAGTGGATGTATTACTGTATTTCTGTTGTTGATTTGTTTCTTTGATTGTATTCTGACCTATATACATACCTTTCTCCAGGAATGTTTATTGAGACACTAATCTACAAAGTGGCTCATGATAGGGTTGTTTCAGGCATACACGATTCCAATCCCAGTCCCACCACCAATGTCCCCAGGGTCCCTCCCACCCCCTAGTCTGCCCTTTGGCGGCATATAACATTTATATTATTTGGTCCAATAAAACTTAAAGGAATGGAAAATTATCAGAAGATAAATCAGTAAAAGCCAGTTTGTGATGATGAATTGTATATTTTATAACCTTTCTTAATCTAGTAGAGGACAGCCATACGCACCATTAGACTCAATGCCACGTGATGGGAAGTTTCTCCTGTACTTTAAAGGAGCTCTTTTTTTTTTCTTTTTGGGTCACACCCGGCAATGCTCAGGGGTTACTCCTGGCTCCTCACTCAGAAATTACTCCTGGCGGTACTCGGGGGACCATATGGGATGCTGGGAATTGAACCCGGGTCGGCCGCGTGCAAGGTTAATGCCCTATCTGCTGTGCTATTGCTCCAGCCCTAAAGGAGCTCTTTTAACGCTCTTGCAAAACTGGCTTTAAGGCTGTGAATTCCCTAAACTATTTCCTGTCCATGAAGCTCTGTATAATTCCTTCAAATCTGAGTGATAATCTAGCTGGATAGCATATCAGTGAGTCTTTGTACTATATCCTTCCATATTCGTCTGATTCATAGAGTCTTATATGATAGATCTGCTGTTCATTTAATGGATTTTCTTTTGTAAGTAAGTTCCTCTTTTGATCTTGCTGCTTTCAGTATTCTGTCTCTTTGATTTTGCTATTTTGGGTATAATGTGTTTTGGAGTTTTCTTAATTGGGTCTCTTTTCACTTGGACCCTTTGAGCCTGTTGGATCTTGGTGCTTGTAATTCTCAGCTCTAAGTTCTTATCAGTGGTTTTCTCTAATTTTTCTTTATCACATTTGCTTGTGTTCCTCAGGACTCCAGTGATTATTACATAGTTCCTCTTGAATGCATCCCATAGTTCTTTGATATGCTGTTCATTTATTTTTTTTCCACCTTCTCCTGTTTCCTAGCAGTTTCCTCCTCATCTTGGAACTCCTTGATCTTTTGCTCAGTTTCTGTTATTCTGCTGTTCAGAGCTTCTATTAACTTTTTTTTTAATTACTTAGTTTTTTATTTGGAGGTTTTGAAGGGAAGGAGGGAGAGAAAGTGAGAGAGAGTAGAGAGTAACCCACTCAGAAGGGAGCCTGGGCTTCTCCAAGGGCAGAGAGAGCCCCTACACACATCACAGCATTAGACATGAAAACATGAAAGTACACATCTCAAGAGGGGAGATGCGGGCGACACATGTGCTCAGGCAGCATATGCACCTCTATTAGCTTTTTAATATCATCTACCACATTTTTCTGACTGTAGCAGAGTCTTCATTTTGACCCTCCTACTTTCGTGTGCTCTACTGACTCCCTGTGCTATCGTTCCTTTGAACTCATTGATCATCCTCATCGTAGTGTCACTAAAGACACTGTCTGAGGATATCTGTTGTTGGTTATGTCTATCGTGATACTGGTTTCTCTCATTGAGCTTGGTGGGCTTTCTACATGTTTCCCCATGGGTTTTCCAGTGTTCTTGCTGTGCTGGGGATGAGTCTTTGTAATAAGCTCCCCTGGAAGATGCTGAGGAATTAAGCTTAGAGGTTGCTCTCTGTCTTCTCCTCCCATCCTTACAGAATGACAGAATAACTGTGAACAGTGTGTAATTTTATTGAGGAGAACTGTTGCACTGCCAAACCCTTCTGGAGCTGTGATGTGGGCTCCTAAGAAAGCTGCTGGGAGCCACCCCGGAGGACTGGGCTGTGCCTTGGATTTTGGGTTAACCAGTTGGAGGTGAGCCTCACCTGGGGTGCTGGAGCAGCGAGCAGAGCGTCCTACTGATTTTCTTTGATTCAGTTTTTTATTGTATAGGACCACACTGAGGTGCTGGGTCTGGGTACCAGGGCCACTCTAGGTGGTTCTTGGAGGCCAGGGCCAAGCCCAGTGGTGCTCAGGCCACCAGTATCCTGCTTCATGGAGACACAGAGAGGGGCTTGCCTTGAGGAAACCGACTTGACGGCTTTCGTGCTAGGCATTGTTTTGCCTATTGGGCCTGTCACTAGCCCCTGCACATATTTTAAAATATGCAGAGAAAAAGGCTGGAAGGAAATAAATTAATAGTGGTTATCACTGAGTGTTAGAATTTTGAGTAATTTTTATTTTCATCCTTTTCCTTATGTTTTCTAATTTTCTACAATAAGGAAACATTTTCTGTTATAAATTAAAAAATTTTATTTGTTGTTTGTTTGGGGCAACACTGGTTATGTTCAAGGCTTATTCCTGGCACTGCTTAGGAATCCTTCCTGGCATTGCACTGGAGACCATGTGCAGGGCTGGGGATTGAGCCAGGGTGTACTGTGTCTCAGGCCTCCTTAGTTTTAGAATGTTCACAATTTCTGAAATCCTTACTTACCTCAGAAAGCAACATGCCTACTCTAGTGTTGCGCTAGAAAGCGTATCTTCAGTGAAACTGAGTCCTGCCTGATTCAGCATTGCTGCATTCTTTCCTCCATCATTGTTACATGGATGTCATTTAGGGGCTTGCGTCATTATGTTAGAATAAGTACTGTATAGTATTTCTTTTATATATATACACCACTTAAATGTGTTTATTTATTTTATTGTCACTGTCACTGTCCTCTCGTTGTTCATCGATTTGCTCGAGTGGGCCCACTAGCGTCTCCATTTTGAGGCTTGTTACTGTGTTTGGCATATGTGCAGGCGAGATACTCTTGGTAGTTTGCCGGGCTCTCTGAGAGGGGCGAAGGAATCGAACCCGGCTCGACCGGGCTGGCTGTGTGCAAGGCAAATGCCCTACTGCTGTGCTATCGCTTCAGCCCATATTATTTTATTGAAAAATTGTATTTGTTTGGGGCTACACCCAGTGATGCACAGGGGTTTCCACCTGGTTCTGCACTCAGGAATTACTCCTGGTGGTTTTCAGGGAACCATATGGGATGCCAAGGATTGAACCTTGGTCAGCCATGTGCAAGGCAAATGCTCTACCAGCTAGATTATCGCTCTGATCCAACACTGTATTTTGTAGTGACCGTAGTTTGCTTTTCTTGACTCAAGGTTCAGTATTCTGGGCCACATACAGTTTTGTGAGATCTGCCTTGGGTGAGTAAAGTGGAAGCTCGGTATTTGGGAGATGTCTGCTAAGCGCTTTGAGAGCAACCAGCTTCTCCAGTCTCAGTAGCCTCAGCCTGCAGTTCCTCAACGGTGTCCTGTGAGCAAAGCAGATCTCTAGTTTACGTGTGAGATGCAGTGTTTGCCAGCTTAGAGTGGAACAGAAAAGCCTGTTCTTTCTGCTGCCTTTGGCCGCACTCCAGGGCTCTGTGTGCCAGGATTGTACATTCTGCGCACCACAGATGTGGGGTTCTGTGATCGTGCCATTTCAATGATTTCCTAGGTGGCCACAGAAGCTCGGCCTGTTTGGGGCACTGTGTCCTGAGCCAGCATCTGGGATCCTGATGCTGATTTGGTTGCTTGTGCTTCAGTACTGCGCCTCATTCCCGGTTCTGCTCTCCCTGCAGCACAGGCGCAGACCTGCTGATCTGATTCCAGTAGTTAGTGCGGGCACTGGGAAAGGAAGCGAGGTAGCAAGTTGTCTGTGGTTTGCATATGCATGTACACATGCAGGTTTTTTTTCTCTTCGTTTTTGGGCCTCACCTGGCAGTGCTCAGGGCTGTACCTGCTGTTCTGTCACTCTGGCCTTGCACATGGTTTTGTGTATGTGCTGCTAATTGTATGCAGTCCAGTGATGTTGATGCCAGCAGGGCTTGGTGGAGGGAGGCATGGGGAGTAAGTGGTTTTTTTTTTTTTTTTTGCTTGGTTGTTTCGTCTTGTGGTACCTTGAATTGAACCCAGGGCCTTCTACATGTGATATATGTGTTCTATCTCTGAATGTTGTCCTTGATCAATCAAAAAACCACTCTTTTTGGTTTGTTTAATTGAAATATGGCTTAGATAAGAGTACAGAACACTCATGGTGGTTTCTGACTAAACTAGGCCAGTTGCAGCTGCCACATCCAGCAGTGCTTGAGGACCACCAGGAGTTGCTGGCGGTGGGGCGTGCGGTGCTGGGGATCCAGCTGGGGCCCCACAGGCAAGGCCTGTGCTCTGTCACTTGATCCTGTCCCTGGCCTGCAGGCGCTCTCCTCAGATGCCATCTCAGCCACGTCAGGGATGCTGCTGTCTGCCTCTCTGGAACCACTTTGTTTTTACCTCTTAAACCCTGTCCATATTGGCAAAACCATTGTCTGTCTGTTTCTGCTCCGCTTGGCGAGCTCCTGGGAAGGTTTTGGAAATGCCAGCCGCCATTCCTGATCTTGGAGGTGAACAGCTCCAGTGCAGCGAGAGGCTGCTCCCCGTGTGCGGTTCACCTCTCCACCAGCAGGTGTTGCTGTAGTAACCAGGATCTTAGTTTTGCTGGTGCTGGGATGGGGGGGTGGGGGAGGAATCTACAAAAGATTCCTCCACCTCTGGCTCTGCCCCAACCCCCACTTCTCTTTGAGGCGCTTTGATTTACCATACTGTTAATGAGAGTTTCATGCATACGATATTCCCACCTTTGACTTTTGACTTTATTTTGATGATTTTGGGGCCACACCTGGCAGTGCTCAGGTTCTATGCTCAGGGATCACTCTGAGTGGTATTTGGGGACCAGGTGGTGCTTCAAGATCAAACCAAGACTGGCTGCTTTTAAGGTAAGTACCTTAACCGGAGGAATATCTGGCTCTGGCTTTTGTCTTTCTAAATCACAACCAGGATCTTGTAAAAAAGGAAAATGGTAAAAGACAGCTAGTTGTACTTGTGTGCTGCTGCGTGGAAGGGCCGTGGCCTGGGCTCCGTGCCTGGGAGTCTCCTTGTGCCCAGATGAGAGATACATGCTCTCGAGCACTGTTGAATGGTGGGCTTGGCTTCCCCTTGGCCTCCTCACAGAGTATCAGGGAGAATGAGGCCTGTCAAGAAGCCACTTTGGAGTGGCTTTGTCTTGTCGCAGGGCTCCAGGTGCTTCTTGGAAGGAAGCATAGACTGCGAGCCCCCAGTTTCCCAACAGGATTCTGGGCCACTTGATCTCATGTCTCTTCCCTGAGAACAGGCCTGGGCATAGTCCGTGTTCTTCACTCTTCCTGTCTACCACGTGGCAGCGTCTCCTAGCATTTCTGTCCTCTGCTTAGACCGTGGCTTTCCATTGTGGTCTTACAGCTGGGAGTGCATGCCTTCCCTCTCTGTGTCTTTCCCCTCCCATCTCTGGACGGTGAGTTCATCCTGTCACTCCATCATTTCTGTGCTTCTCGCTGGCCTTGTTCCTGTGCATTGTGACCCTTTGTGGTCCTTACCAGTGCAGTAACACTGCTGCTCTGTTCTGGGCCTGTCGGTGCTCAGGGCTGACTCCTGAATCTCCTCAGGCAGGACTCAGGGGACCCTATGGTGTGCTGGGGTTTGAACTCAGGTTGGCTGTGTGCAAGGCAAGTGCCTGCTGTGTCCAGTGGTTCCTGTCCCTCTTGGCATGCTTGCTTGGCGCTGCCTTCATTGAAGAGATGCTCCTTCACCCCTGCTGCCGATGGGCCCTGATGTTGCCACTTCTCCCGGGAGCCTTGGGTAGAGAGGCCTCTGCAGGGTTTGGTTTGATTGTGGTGCTGGAGATGGCGCTCCAGTCCTTGCTTGTGGAAGGCAAGTGCTCCTCTGCTGAGCTGTGTTCCTGAGAGGGAGAAACTTCACTTTTTCACTGGGGCCCCAGGTATCCTGCCTGTGGCACTGGCACTTCTCCACTGAGCCACGTCCTCCGCCACGGGATGTGATTGAAAATCAGGGTAGGGGACCTGGGATATGGCTCATGGTGGAGGTTTGCTTCACAAGGCTGACCTGCAGGTTCCATCCCTCCTCCAAAGTCAGGCAGTGAAGAATCAGCCAGGATAGCCTGATTGTTCTTTAGAACAATTTACATTTTTTTTCTTCCTTTTGAAATATTTTCTTTTATTACAGTTCATTTGTAGCTTACCGGCTTCACCATCATATGCTGCTGACTTGTTTATCTTACAGCAGTGGTTTCTACTGAGTTTGTTGTATACTGAGATGCCATCAGAACGTGATTTGGCATCAGAGCCCATTGGAGTGGAGAGGTCTGGAAGCATGTGTGAGGGGGAGGAAGAGGTGGGTGGGAATTTTGTGCACAGCTTTCCTCTGGGAATTGTGCACTTCAAGATGCTGAGAACTGCTGAACTGTTTCTTATTTCAGGATGAACAGTGATGATGTGCTGTGCCTAAAATCAAGTTGGTGGGGCCAGAGTTAGTGGAAGTGGAGCCAGTACTCCGTGGGTTGTGTGTGGACATATCTGCTGCATATGGGCATCCTGGGATGGGGGAGATGATTCCATGGCTGGGCACATGCCAAGCTTGGATTCCCCCATACCACATGGTCCCCCGGGTACTGCCGGGAGCAATTCCCGAACACAGAACCAGGATTTAGGTTTAGGTATGTCTCCTAAACCCAAACAACCCCCTCCTCCAACAACCCCCCCCCCAAAAAAAAAACAACTATTAGAACTCTATGGGAGACATTACCATTTAATTTTATTTTTTTTTTTTTTGCTTTTTGGGTCACACCTGGCCATGCAAAGGGGTTACTCCTGGCTCTGCACTCAGGAGTTACTCCTGCAGTGCTCAGAGAACCATATGGGATGCTGGGACTCAAACCCGGGTCAGCCGCGTGCAAGGCAAACGCCCTACCCGGTGTGCTATCTCTCCAGCCCCATCCTCCAGGTAAATTTTTAATATATACTTTGATTTTTTTTAATTGACCCAAGAGTTATTCAGGAGAATTTTAATTAGTCTCCTCATATTTGAGTCTCTTTTTTGTTTTGTTTTATGCATTTCACAATCAGTATCTCTGTCTGGTAAGAAACTACTTACACTCCTACATTTCCTGTTTTATTTCATTAATGCTGCATTCTGTATTAGAGTGCATTTAATGCATACTGTTGATTTTTGTTGTCTTTTTTTTGTCATTTCTTTTTTGGGATTGGGGCCACACCCAGCAATGCTCAGAAGTTACTCTAGCTCTGCACCCAGAAATTATTCCTGGCAGTACTGAGGGAACCATATGGAATGCTGGGGTCAACTGTGCACAAGGCAAACACCCTATTAATGTACTATCGCTCTAGTCCTTTTTTTTTCTTTTTGAGTCACACCCTGCGATGCTCAGGGGTTACTCCTGGGTCTACACTCAGGAATTACTCCTGGTGCTGCTTGGGGGACCATATGGGATGCCGGGGATCAAACCCAGGTTGGCAAATGCCCTACCTACTGTATTATCACTCCAGCCCCCCCATTTTTAAAATTTTTATTTATTTAGTTATTGCTTTTTGGGTCACACCTGGCGATGCACAGGAGTTACTCCTGGCTCTGCACTCAGGAGTTACTCCTGGCAGTGCTCAGGGGACCATATGGAATGCTGGGAATCGAATCCGGGTTGGCCACGTGCAAGGCAAATGTCCTACCCGCTGTGCTATCTCTCCAGCCCCAAGAAACACTTTTCTTGAGTGAACGTCCCATACCCCCCACTTCACTGAGACACAGCAATAGACCTGTCTGGCTCAGTTAAGAGTTTCCAGAAGTTCAGGGTCCCTGGAGCGTGGTTGGGGGCCATTGCCCCGCTCGGACACTGCGACCCTGTACACAGCTGGTGCTGCTTCCACACAAAGGAAGCTTCCATTTATGCGCAGTTGTTAGGGTTCATTTTACAGTTAGTTGATCTTGCTCTCATAATTGGAAATGAGAAACTACGAATATGCCGAACACCCCAGTCAGCCTAGATTCCTGTGAAGGGCAACCTCGGAGTACCGAGCACTGTCTCTTGTTCCGGAAGGTCTGAATCGCCCCTCGATAGCCGCAGAGTGATTCCAGTGTCCGGCTATTGCCCTCCGTGTTCCGAGGACATTGATCACGGGGCCTCTCACGCCCAGGAAATTACTTCTCCCCGGTGAATTCCTAGAAGTGGGCAAGCTCTGATAAAGGGGAGCCTCTTGGTAAGGTGCTTATCTAGGGTGGCCCCTGACCTTTCACCCACTCCCTGTGGCCCTGCGTGTTAGTAGGAGCTCTTTGCATGCCACAGCTACTGGCGCAGGTGTGTTCCCCAGAAATCAATTCTGTGGGTGCTGGGGAGATACCACAGCAGGTAGGTGCTTGCCTGCCTTACACGCAGTCAACCTAGCCCCATCACCCCACATGGCTCCCCAGAAAGGAGTAAGCGCAGAGCCAGGGTTAGCAACCCCTGAGCATGGCCACGTGTGGTTCAAAACCAAGCCCAAAAAATCAAAAAATAAATAAATGATAAATAAATTCTGTGGCAAAGCCCCAGGCAGGAGCTAATTGTGGGGGTGTCCTTGTGGAAACTGACTGTGAACGGAGACCCCCCTCAGCGCTGAGCTCTGGGCTGGGGCGAGGCAGCACATCTCAACCCCGACACGGGATCATGTGGCCCCGGAGAGGAACGGCTGGTGATGGGTGCCCTTCACTCCTCTGCTCTCCCCCCTGCACTGCAGGTCAGCCTGCAGTCACCTTCAATCCGCGGTTCCAGAATGCAGAGAGCACCAGGTACCCGTGACTCTCTGGAAGGCAGCTGAGTAGCCCCAAGATCTGTGGATCACCGTGATCTAACAGCTTCCTGCTGGCCCTTCGAGACCACAGGTAGCACCTTCCCCCCAGCTGAGGAGACGCCTCTTGGGCCACGCAGCCCAGGGGCAAGTGGCTGCTCTTCTGAGGAGGCACCCGCCCGGGGAAAGCGTGGGCAGCTGTGAAGCCTGAGGAACCTGTTAGCAGCAGTGTATGTTCTGGGGTGGGCCCCCCTTCACCACCCACCCCGTAAGTGGTGGGGAACTGCCCCGTGAGGTGCTGTGTTTCCAGGACGTCCCAGGCAGGCAGGGAGGATGTCTGCTGGTGGGCGGGGAGCACAGGGAGCACGTCCCCTCCCGGCCAGTGGAACGGGCAGGACTTGCTCCCTGCAGCTCCGCCGGGGTGCTTCCGCCTGGCTGCTCACTGTGGAGACGCCCCACCGGCCTTCTGGGGAGCCCTCGGCCACTCAGGGAGCGAGGTGGGGGGTCTCCCCTGTTCGTGCTGGCTCTGTGAGGTCAGTGCCAGGTCGTTGGGTGTTGTTTGCCCATTTGAGAGACCCCAGGGAGGATCCGTGCTCCCACCGACTCCCCCACACCAGCTGGTGGTTGGCCCATGCTGAGTCTGTGCCAAGGGCCCTGTTTTCTGTACAGCACCCTATTTAGTCGACCCGCAGCACCCATCTGAAAACCGTCACTCAGCGCCACATGTCCTTCAGCCTTTCCGCTGCTCCTTCTGGCCTGCCAGGTGCTGGGACACAAGCCGTCCTTGGCATTCAGATGTTTAGCACGACGGTCAGACCCCAGGGCTGGGAGAGGAGTGAAGTGGGGTGGTGGTGGTGGTGGTGGTGGTGGTGGTGGTGGTGGTGGAGGTGGCAGGGGTCAGGCTTTGTAGGTGGTTCTGGATAACACCGCGCGGGGGTTGGGAGGGTGTCCCTCCACAAGTGTAAAATCCTGATAGAAGGGTCCAGAGCACTGACCTTGCAGCCCGTGTCCCATCTGTGTGAGGGGGATTGAGCAGCCCAACACACGCTCACCACCCGTCAGCTCCAAGGCTGAGCCCAGGACCTGAGGTGTGAGCCCCGCAGTGCAGGAGCAGAGCCCAGGAGCCCGACTACGTGAGCACTGTGCCCAGGTGCAGGTGCAACCCATGGCCACTGCAGCAGAAGCAGTGAAGGGAAGCAAGTTCGTCAGTACAGGGCCAGGGGCCAGCCCAGAGCTGGAGCAGAGGTCTGCAGGCAGCAGCGTGGGTCCACGCCCAGACCCCAGGGTCCCTAAGCACTTTCAGGTGTGATGCCTCCCTCTCCCCCTAGTAATTTGCAAACAGGACACAAGGCCCAGGGCCATGCTGGGGAAGCACCTGGAACATCCACTCGTTTGTTTCGTAGAAGATGCCCTTGGAGTTTGGTCTCAGATTTAAACCGCAGACAAGGGGTCAGGAGATAGTCCAGTGTGTCAGCGCTTGCTGGCGTGGGGCAGACTCCTATCAGGAGGAAGCCCGAGCACCACTGTGTGGCCCCAAGCCCCCAAACAAACAAGCAAATAAATAAATAGATCCCGGCCAGACTGGACATCTGTGTCCTCGTGGAGAAAGGAGGAAATGACACCAGAGATGGGGCAAGGGTGACAGTTCCGGTGCCCCGAGGCAGGGGCTGGGGTCTGGCCCTGCCTGGGCCATTGGCGTCAGCTCCTCAGGGCTCCCAGCAAGTCACAGCCAAGCCCCCTGGCGGGCTGCGAAGGGGGCCAGGTGTGAGAGCACCTCGCAGGCCCGAGCCGCGCTGACTCATCCTGAGGTCATAGAGCACTTATCTCCAGGAGCAGCGTTTAGTGCCCCATTGTGCAACGCAACCAGACCGGGCTGGTTTTACTTTCGTCCGGGTGAAATGTGTTCATTCAGCACAAGTGAGAAACAGAAGCGCAGCCCCGTCTCCCCTCCAAGTGGGAGGAACGGGCTGCTGGGGCCAGAGCAGGAGCAGCCGCCGGACACGGGCAGCTGGACACGGTCTGAGCTGGCCCCGATGGCCCCGCTCCCAAGTAGGCGGCACGTGCTCACACAGTGAGGGGAGGATTTTCCACTCTGCGATTCTGGTACTTTTTCTCCCTTTCAAGGCCAATTTGCGGTCCCCTCCACAATAGCCTCTGACCCAGTGGCACTGAAAGAAGGAACAAAATGAAGTCCTGAGCCCCGCCAGTGCTGCCTCCCTCTGAAACGTTCCTTTTGGAACCTTAGTGGGTTTTGTTTTTTTGGGGGGGGGAGGGTCACACCCGGCGATGCACAGGGGTTTACTCCTGGCTCTGCGCTCAGGAATTACCCCTGGCAGTGCTTAGGAGACCATATGGGGTGGCTGGGAATTGAACCCAGGTCAGCCGCATGCAAGGCAAACGCCCTACCCGCTGTGCTATTGCTCCAGCCCCTGGAACCTTAGTGGGTTTTGAATCCCTGAAAGTGATAAACAAAATACAATGAAGCTTGGAGAGCCAAGATCAGGGCTGGCTCCCGGGGAGATGGGTAGGAAGCCTGATATCTCACTATCTTGTACCATTTTTCCCCCAGTGGGCACCTCTGACCACCCCAGCTGGCCCCCACCATTGGAGCGGACAGTACACGCTTCTAGCCTCGCTCCCCTCCAGACTGGCCTGGCCGACTTCTGGCCCCAAAGGCCTGCCTGGGAGAAACTGACAAGCACTCTAGAATGTTCCGGCCTGAGAAGCAAGTTCAATCGTCTGAGGGCTAATCCAAGAAAGGAATGAGTTCAGATCTTCACGGAGACGCCATCCCCAGGAGGTGCTCGATCTGTCCTTGCCTTAACAGGACAGAGTAACCTGCTGCGGAGAGGAGCAGCTCGGGCATCGGCACGGCCGAGCATGCTGTCCTGGGGGGTGGATGGCACGGAGAGGGGGCCAGGCGTGGAAGCAGGAAGGCACCCCTTCGTGGCCACCG
>JAOXYA010032526.1:0-25832 GCA_028565675.1 Sorex palustris
CCTCCCCGTGTGGCTCTCAGCCCAATAGAACTCTATATTTGCACCTTCCTGTGATCCACGAACTCTGACCCCACCCCCCACCACCCCCTGCAGTCTGCCTTTATGGCGGGCACCCCTCCTCCCTCTCTCCTTTTTTATGTAGTTTTCTTGACTAGGTCGATGCTCTAAGCACAGCTCCTGTGTCTCTCTGGTGGAGGAGCTAAAATGCCTCCCTGGGCGTGGCCTCAACTATTCCACAGAATCGGTAAACCAGGGGCTGGAGACATAGTACAGGGAGGGGTTACGACACTTGCCTTGCACACGGCCAATGTGGGTTCGATCCCCGGCACCACCAGGAGTGAGCTCTGAGCACAGAGCTAGGAGCAGTCCCTGAGCACCCTTGTGGCCCAAAAAAAAAAACCAGATCAGGGAACCTGCCATGACCCCCGGACCAGGGCTGGAGCTGTCCTGGGTGCCCACAAGACTCTGCGCTCATCCTGGCCGGGGCGCAGTGAGAGGAGCCTCTGGGGACTCCCACAGCCCCTGGATCTGGCCTCCCGGGGGCGACAGAGGCCTGGCTGTGCGCCTGTGTAAGCCCGTCCACCTCTCCGTGGCCTCTGCAGAACGGGCAATTGACCCGTTGTCAACAGTGATATTTATCAAAGTCTCCCTCTAAGGACTGTCCCTCTCCGCCTGCCAGTGGCTCCCGGTCACCCCATTGGATCAAAGTTTCCTTGGGAGGTTTTTGGTTTCTTGTCAGTAAACATTCTGGCCCAACCTCCAGGCCCCCCACTGTTCACGGGCCGGGTGCCCTCAGAACCTTCTGGAACGTTCCTCTGGCTCAGCCTCCCCCCGCCCTTCGACCCCCCCTCCCGCCTCCTCTGCCCTCCACGAGCTGCGGACACGTGGGCCTGCCCCGCCCTCGCTGGCTCCAGTTTCTGAGTTGAGGCGCCGTGGCCTGCTTTCCCCGCCTTCCCATCCGTCAGCGAGCCTGGCTCGTGGGCTGGGGGACGCCTCGGTCGCTCCCACCTGGCACCCCAGCCTCCGGGAGCAGCCGAGGAGCCCGGAAGATCTGCCCTGTCCTGAGCAGGTAAGAAGCCAGCGCTTCTCTGCTGCACCCCCTCCCGCCACCCCACCCCCCGCCCCCCGGCTTTTGGGCCTGACCTGGCCCCAGTTCCGTGGCTGCTTTCCCAGACCCCAGTGAGCGGGATGTGGGCAAGGCTCAGAGCGTGGGACTCGGTGGCAGAGAAACAGCATCGAGTCTCTGTCCTGGATTTCGCTTCAAAACCTTGGCTCTCGTCAGCTTTGCAGGGGAAAAAGCCATTTCAAGTCACCCGAAGGAAGGCATGTGATTTCTCTGTCTGGTCCTTTCTGTCGGGGCTTTGGACAGGGGCCCAGCCACGGTCGGGGGTGGGTATTGGGGGTTCTGGGGCTCTGCCCCGCTATGTGCATGAAATCCCCACGTGCCTGAGAGACCTGCCAACAAGCCTTTCCTTTTTCTGTCTCTCTCTCTCTCTCTTTTTTTTTTTGGTTATTGGGCTGCACTTGCAGTGCTCAGGAGTTACTCCTGGCGGTGCTTGGAGCACCATGTGTACTGCCGGGGATCAAACCTGAGTCAGCCGTGTGCAAGCAAGGCCAGTGCCTTCCCCACTGTGCTGTCTCCTGACCCCGGAACATGTCTCGGTCTTTAAAGGAGCGGCCCATGTTCTTTTAAAGGTGCGCAACAGACGGAATCCAGGAACAGGAGCACATGCTCCAAGCTTGGCTCAGGGTTAATTTTAAACACACGTGAGTGATGCCCCTCCGGGTCCCTGCGCGGCTGCCAGCTTACACGCCCATCCCGGGAGGCTGGATCGCTTCCAGGTGTTTTGCCGTTAAAAAATTCGACTCCTGTGGACGGCTCTGTGGAAAGAACTTTTTTGGGATCGTTTGGATTTTCCCCCCTCTCCCTGGGGTTGATTCTGCATCCAGAATGAATAGTTGGGGCAAAGGGCGAGAACATTTTTGTAGCTCTGCTCTTGTTCCACATGGGAGTCCGCTTAGTCACAGGAATTAGGAGATCAATTTGCTAATTTCCAGGGCCTGCGGGGGAGGGAAGGAGGAAAAGCTGTTTTCTCCAGGGATTTTTCAGGAAGGCGGCTGTGGAGGGGGGGGTTGGACAGGAGCAGAGCGTGGTGGCTAAGACTTAATTCAGGGAGTCAGCGAGATGGCTCGGTGGACTGGAACACGTGGGAGGCCCCCGGTTTGGTTCTTGGCACCGCATGGTCCCAAGCACCATCACAGTGATGCCCAAACACTGAGCTGGTAGTGGCTCAAGAAACAAAACCAAAGAAACCTGCTAGACCTTGAGGGCTGCCCAGGACCGTGTGTGCAGCCGCCCGACTTTGAACTGTGCCTCAGTTCACTTGTAACATCAAGATCCCAGAACTGCTGGGGCATGAGGGATCTGCAAACCCCACTTGGCCCAGACTGGCACAGAATCAGCTCTGGGCTTTCCCCGGCTCTTGTCCAAGCTGGACAGCACGGAGACAGCTGGGCGGAGAGACGTGTGGGTCTCCCTCCCCCCTGCCGCGCCTGAGTCAGAGTCAGGTCCAGATTTATGCTAAAGCGTGGAGGCTGGGCAGGGACCTGCTCTCTGTGTGATGTCTCCAGGCTCCTGCGTGCCCCCCCTCAGGGTCGTGGGATCTGGGAACGCCTGTCTTCCTCTTGGCCACTTTCTTCATGGTGCAGGGTTGAGAGTCCCATTGGCGTCCGTGAACCCACCTCGGTCTCCCCTGCAGTTGCTGTTTCCTGAAGACACAGGTGCAAAAGAAGGGAGGGCGGACGGGCTGCAGCAACGCCCACTGTGGGCAGACACAGGTCCCCTTACCCCCTCCCAGGGTCAGGTTCTGTCTTTGTCATGGTGGCGGTGACACCAGCGCGGGGGTGGGGGGGCAGCATAGATCAGAGCACTCAGGGACCCATCACTGGGCCGAGGAGAGAGCTCGGCGAGCCTTCGCATGCAAGAGACGCGCTCTCAAGACCGGGGTTCAGTTCCCAGCACAGCCAGGAGCAGCCCCAGGGCATTACCAGGTGTGGCCATGTACAGATGAAAGATGGCAACAAACTCCTGCGTTTTCTCGGCGCCATGCACGGGTGGGCTCAGCCAGACCCCCCGTGTGTGGTGTGCAGGCGGGAAAACGTTCTTCCATTTCCAGCTGCAGCGTTTGCGGGGATGCAGAGACCTACTTTGCAGAACCAAAGGGCGTGAGAATGTGGACCTCAGCGAGAGGAGGGGTGCGGATTTGGGCTGCCTCAGGGGAGCTTGTTTCAGAGGAATAAGTGTTGGAAACTTCCAACCCGTCTTTATTGGCGGGGGAGGAGGGAGGCTATTTGGGTTGGACCGGTGGTGCTCAGGGTCTATACCTGACAGTGCTCAGGAGCTAGATGCTGTGCCAGGATTTGAACCATGTCTCGGTTGCACGTAAGGCAAATGCTTTAACCTCCGGACTATCTCTCCGTCCCTTTGCACGCCTGCACAGACTTGAATGGTACCCACTTAAGTAAATGCAGAGAACCTGGGGTTCTCCTGGTGGAGCTGGCCCCCATGGTTCCATTCCCAGATTTCCCCCCTACTCCTGTCCTGAGAAAGGTTTCTTACAGCTCCTTCCTCTTTCGGGGGGGCCCTGAACAAAGCCGGGAAGGCCACCAGGCCGCTGCCCCCACCCCCGCCCAGGACACAGAGGCTTCGGTCTGAAACGGGCAGAGAAGCTCTGAGAGCTGGAGTCACGGCCACGTCACTCCCAAGGGGGTTCTGGGCTCGGGCTGTGTGCACATGCTAGGGCTGTGTCCCAAACGGTGGGGGCGGTGACCCCTGGGAACTGAGTCGTCGCTGTAGCCTGGGAACTGCCGCTGTGGCATCCGGGGGGCTGCTGGGAAGTCTGCTTCTGGGGGCTGCCCTGGACCGCCCTGGACAGTGCTCCCATGAGTGCCGCTCAGGCCAGGGAGGTGGCAGGTCTGGGACATGATGGTGATGGAGTGGGAGCAGCAAGGTGGACCTGCAGGGACGCATGGCATGGCCAGGGACGGTCCTCGCTCCACTGCTGCCTTGCGCCACTCCCCGACGCCCCTCTGCTGTCTGCCCAGCCTCCCCTTCCCAAGCCGGGGGCTGACTCCGGGCCTTGGAGCAGTGTCAGTGTTCCCAAGCATTTGTTTTTAACCAAACTAGGTCACTGTTCAATGGCATTAGGTCCCCATCAGAGCTCCAGAGAACGGAAGCCTACAGCCCTTGAACCAGGGCCCCCAGCCCCTCTCCCAGCCCCCCTGCTCCCCGCACTCTCCTTTCTGACCCCTCAGGGAGCTCAGGGAAGTAGAGTCACACAGGACATGTTCTCCTGCGTCTGGTTCTCTCCTGTATCTTGCCTCTGTCCCCTAGCGGCATCCACCCAGCAGGCTTGAGACGGTCCCTCCTGCGGAGGCTGAACAATTTCCTGCTGTCTGTGTATGTTTTGTCGGTAACTTTTTCTTCATCCATTTTTCAGCCAACGGTTACTTGGGTTGCTCCACACTTTAGCTCTATGAATCAAACGGCTATGAACACGGCGTACAAACATCTTGCAGAAATCCCTGTGCCCCAGGTCCGGAGAGATAGTTCAGGTCAGGGGTGCATTTATGACCCTGATAGCCCCTAAAAAGACAGACTCACCCAGACTTTGCACTGTCTGGCCTGGTCGGCTGAGTATCGCTGAGGGTAGTCCCGGGTCCATACAGTGCTGGGGATCGAACCACAGTCTGCGCATGTGGGACAAGTGTCTCAGCCTTGGACTTTCTTTCTAGCCCTTGGTACCGGCTTCATAACAGCTGTAGCTGTGTCCAGGCCTGTTAGAATGACCCAGGGCACTGATTCCGCCATGTCCTTTTGTAAATTAAAAAAAATTATTTAGTTTTAAAATTTTTATCAAAGCACCATGATTTACAAAGTTATTCAGAGTTGAGGATGTATGTTTTTGTTTATGTTTGTTTGTTTGTTTGTTTGAGGGCTACACCCAGCGGCATTCAGGGGTTCCTGCTGGCTCTGCACTCAGGAATCATTCCTGGCAGTGCCCAGGTATGGGATGCTGGATATTGGTCCTGGGGTGGCCGAATGCAAAGCGAACGTCCTACATGCTATGCTATTGCTCTGGCATCCTTCGGGTTGAATTTGAACATACCATGCTCCAGCACCAAACCCCCGCCAGGGTCTTCTCCCCTCCACCCGCGTTCCCAGGTTCCTCATTGCCCCCACAATGGACGTACTATTTTTATATTTGTACATTTTCCCTCCTAATGTGTGTGTAGAGGGGGATAAACACGCAGTTATTCTCTCCTTGTGGTTCTCTCTCTCTCTCTCTCTGATTTTGGGTCACACCCAGCAAATACTCAGGGGTTCCTCCTGGCTCTGCAATAAGGAATCTCCCCTAGTAGTGTTTGGGGGACTGTATGGGACACCAGGCATCAACCCTGAGTCGGCCACAAGTGGTTTTTGAGTGTTTGTTGTTTGTTTGGCCTCCCAGGTCAGGTTCAGTGGTTGGGGGAGGCTCTTCCCAGAGATTTTGGCCAGCCTGTGCCACCCGGTCAATGTGAGGGCTCTAGGGTGCCATTCCAAGGATGCCTGAGGTCACCCATCAGTGCTGGGGGCGGGAACATGTGTGTTGGGGCTCAAACCGGCCAGGTGCGTACCCAACTGCTCGGTCACTCTCCCTTTTGGTTTTCATGGACGGTTTATCAGGGGTTGGTGATGCCAGCATCTTCCCACACAGCTGCTGGTATCCAGCTGTCATCTCAGGAGGAATCGCCCTTCCAAGCCTCTGCGCATGTTGAAATCGGATTATTTGCATTTCTGTGGTGAGCGTGCGGACATTCTCCACACACCAGGGATGGGAACCTCACCCTGCCGGTGCTTCTCTTCTGGCTTGAGGCGGCCTTTTCACCCTGCCTGAATCCTTTGATGCAGAGTTTCCCATTTTTCTGTTGTTTTGGTGCTTTTGGACCCCATCTGGCGGTGCTTAGGGGCTTCTTGTTGGCTGGGTGCCCAGAGTTACTATGGCAGTGGTCAGGGAATGATGTGGTGCCGGGGATTGGGTCCCGGTCTCCTACATGCAAAATATTGCTCCAGCCTGCTGTGCTCTCTCTGGCTCTCTCCATACAGTTTTTTTTTCTTTTTGGGTCACACCCGGCAGTGCTCAGGGGTTACTCCTGGCTCTGCACTCAGGAATTATTCCTGGCAGTGCTTGGGGGACCCTATGGGATGCTGGGAATTGAACAGGGGTTGGGGTCAGCCACATGCAAGGCAAACGCCCTACCATTGTGCTATATCTCTCCAGACCCGTTTCATGTAGTCTTGCTTGTCCATTTTGCTCCTATCTTAGAAATCATTGTTAAATCCAAAGTCACTAAGCTTTTTACTGTTTTCTTTTTCCCCTGAGAGTTATATAGTTTGGGATCTTATATTTTGACAAGCATTTTAATAACCTTTTTTGTGATCTGTGTTTATGATGAATATCAAACATTTAGAAAAAATACTAGTTGAGGGAATTCCCCTCTTCCCTGAAACCCCTGGGTAATCACCCACTGGACACACTTCATCAGGAAACTCTCCAGACTTATGTCATCAGAAGCCATGACCTGCCCCAACTCCCTGGGGGTACTGGGACTGGCAGGTCTGATTCTAAGGAACAGGGTGGGGTGGGGAGGTGGGGGGCTGGTCTAAGACACTATATCCTGCACCTCCATTCCTGCTCTTTGTTATTTGTTGTTGCGATGTCTAGAAAGTGCCTATGGGAGTGGGGGTTCCCATGCATACTTGTGGTGCACTAAAGATGGCATGCTTGTGACACCAAGGGATGCCAGTGGCCTTTGGGGGCTGGTGTTCAACCATGTGCAGCTGTGCTGGGAGACAATGCACTCAGGCTTCCCACCAGCAGGGCGGCGCTCCAGCCTCTGTGCGGCCTCTTGGGGTTTTTTTTTTTTTTGTGTGTGTGTGTGTGTGTGTGTCGGGGGCTCACACCCGGCGATGCATAGGGGTTACTCCTGGCTCTGCATTCAGAAATTACTCCTGGTAGTGCTCGGGGGCCCATATGGAATGCTGGGAATCAAACCTGGGTCAGCCGCGTGGAAGGCAAACGCCCTACCCTCTGTACTATCTCTCAGGCCCCCACAACCTCTGTCTCTAGCACGCTTTGAGGGGAGGCAGCTGCTCTTGTGTGTCTCCACACACCCAGCTGAGTGTGCCCAGGGCTTTCTTCTGGCTCTGTACTTCGGGCATAACTCTGGTGTTCAGGGGACCATGAATAGGACAGGGATAGGCTGAGGTTGGTTGTATGCAAGGCAAGCGCTTTGCCCCCTGCTCTTTCTCTCTGGCCCCAGCTGCCATTTCTTAAAATTTAATTTTAAGGAACTTTCCTCAAAAAGAAGCAGTGCTCAGAGCCCGGGAGTTAATCCGGTGATACTCAGGCAGACTCAGGATGATTGCTGGAACCTGGGGCCTGGCCACGTGGCACCGTCAGAGCCAACAGTGCTCAGGGGCCTCCTGGGCTGTTGGCCGTGGGGCAACACAGAGCCCCTGAGCCCTAAGTTCTCCCCAACTCCAGCTGCTGGCATGAACTCCGGACCAAGTCTGTCCACCTCCCCACAGATGTGCATGGAGGGACTGTCCCAGGCCTCCTAGGAGCTGCCTGGCACGGGGGCTGCAGACCAGCTGCCAGGAACTGGAGGGGGTCCAGGGGCTCTCCTCACTTTCCACATGCTCTGCCCTGAGCTCCGTCTCCACTCTGGCTCTGGTAAGTCTTTGTGTAGATGTGAGGCTTCCTTGAAAATAATCTGGGGGGTCAAAGTGATAGCACAGCGGGGAAGGCACTTACTTGCCTAGGACGCGGCTGACTCGGGTTTGATCGCCGGCATTCCATATGGTCCCCTGAGCACTGCAGGAGTGATTCCTGAGTGCAGAGTCAGGAGTAAGCCCTCAGCACCATTGGATGTGGCCAAAAAAGAACCTGGGCTGGACAGTGCAGAGGGTAAGGTACTTGACTTGCATGCAGCCAACTCTGGCTCGATCCTAGCACCACGTGGTCCTTAGAGCACTCAAACCAGAGTCGGTCACATGCCAGGCAAGCCCCTGAACCCTTGAACTATCTCTCTGGCTCCGAAAGGTTTTTTTTCAGGAAAGTTTTAGGTTTTTTTTAAATAAATGGTATTAAAAGTTTTGTAACACTCCCACCTTCCCAACCCCGACTCAGGATGCCTTCTGAAGATCTTGGGGTGCTGGTATGCCTGTTAATCAGTATTCAGAATGACCGGAACTCCAGTTTGACCTCTGGGTTATGCCTAGATCATGAACACACAGCAACAGTTCGGACAGAATCCTCTCCCTCAGATAGAATCCTCTCGGACAGATAGAATCCTCTCGCTCAGACAGAATCTTTTCCCTCAGGCAGAATCCTCTTCCTCAGACAGAATCAATCCTCTTACAGACAGAATCCTCTCCCTCAGACAGAATCTTTTTCCTCAGGCAGAATCATCTCTCCCAGAGAGAATCCTCTAACACAAATAACATGCCCTCCCTGAGACAGAATCTTCTCCCTCAGACAGAATCCTCTCCCCCAGACAGAATTTTTCCTTCAGTCAGAATTCCCCACACATACATATTTCTCCCTCTCAAACAGACAGAATTCACTCAGAAAGATAGAATCCTCTCCCTCAGAATCCTCTCAGAGTCCTCTCCCTCAAACCCTCTCAGACAATTCTTTTCCACAGTCAAAATTTCCTCACACGTACAGATTTCTCCCTCTGAAACAGACAGAATCCTCTCAGACAGACAGAATACTCTCCCTCAGACTGAACTTCTCCCACACAGACAGAATCCTCTCGTTGCCCTCCCACCACCACCCCCAGCCCCGAAGTTTCACAGTGGTCTGTGACTGTGTTCTTTTTCCTCATCCAAAATGTCATGGGGTGAGACTCATGCGTGTGGTCTTTCCAGATTGGCTTCTTTCACTTAGAAATATGCATTTTTTAAGGTTCCTTTTGTGGCGTTAAAGACCATTTCTCTTCAGCCCCGAATAATGTTCCTTTGTACGGATGCGCTCCTGTTTGCTCGTTCATTTATGGAGAGTTTTCTGGTGGCCTTCAGCTGGGCAATCATGAATCCAGCTGTGGTGGATCTGTGTGTGCAGGTTTGTGCGGCTCCAAGTGTGCAGTCTCTGGGAAGAAGACTCTGTGAGAGTCTTGGGCTCTGTGAGAAGCTGCCTGACTGAAATGGTTCGAAGTCACCGGACCATTTTGCATTCCCACCCACAGTCAGTGACCACCCTGGTAGCTCTGCATTACTTTCCCTTCTTTTTGAACATTCCTCTTCCCTGTCACTGTTGAAGTGACAGAGTGGTGATCACACTTGATTGTGGTAAGTGGCAGTGCACTGACACCACGCTCCTACTTGTGGGGTCTTGAGTGCTTGGCCTCACTCTAGCAACGCCTCCATACCCCACACCCAGGGCAGAGGTCACGCACAGGGGACCTTCCCAACAAACCAGACAGGGCGACTAGCCTCCCTCGGCTCAGGTGGGTGCTGATGCAAACACTCCTGTCTGGGCTGAGCCCCTCTGCCTTGCTTCCTTCTGACAGCAGAGCTGTGGGCTGGGAGAAGGCAAAGGGCTGTGCTTTGCAGGCAGGTTTGATCCTGGCACCGCACAGCCCTCCCGGACCACCGAGAATGACCGTCGAGTAACTGAGCTGCCAGCAGCCCCTGAGCACAGGCAAACTGACAAAAACCATCCAAGGACTGACTGCAGATGTGTCCACGATGGTACAATATCAGGGGGCAGCAAAGTTGAGGGGTGTGATGGCCCCGATCTGTTAAAGGACCCTCGGGGTTGATGGGAGCAGGAGGGCTGTGTGGAGGGACAGGATGTCTTTGTCGTGTCTCATGTGTCAGCGAACTTGCATGGAGCACAGGCATAGCCAGCTGCAGACCCAGCCAGAGGGCCCGTGGAAACGCCTCCCAGACAGCCGTTGGCAGTAGCGTTCAGAGCTGGGGATGTCCCACGACCCTGCTTCCTGCCAGGTAGCTCAGGGGCTTCAGAGGTGCCGCGACAGGGACAATCATGCCGTGTTATTGTAGCAAGTCACAGCGGCAGTGGCCCAGGTGTTGGTCTGGGTTGCCAGCTGGTGGCAGGCTTGGTCCTTGGCAGCTGGTGAAAACCCACAGATGAGGTAAGCAGCTCATTGGGTTTCTGAGCGGGGCTGGACGCCTCCGCTGCCCCGTCACTGCCCTGGACGCTGCAGGCCAGACTCCACATGCCCCGGACAAGGGTCCTTTCCCTCTGAGATCCTGGAACATTTCTGGAAGTTCTGGAACTTTCCTCCTGGCTCAGACTGAGTCCCCTGAGGAAGGGGTGCTGAACTGTATCTCAGCTGTGTCTCCCCATGTTCTGGAAGGTGGTGAGGCCTCTTCTGGTTCTGCTGCCGGGGGATGGGGTCCACACCCTCCCCCCATGTCCCATGGCCCTCGGGGCCCCTTGGAGCTTTCTCAGCACCTGGCCCAGGGCCTTGCTCTCCTCAGGACCAGCCCATGTGTGCTTTCACCTGGGACACAGGGGAGGGGGTCGCGAGAGGCACAAGTGAACAGAGAGTGGAAGGGGCTGGAGCAATAGCACAGTGTGTAGGGCGTTGCCTTGCACACGGCCAACCTGGGTTCGATTCCCAGCATCCCATATGGTCCCCTGAGCATCGCCAGGGATAATTCCTGAGTGCAGAGCCAGTAGTAACCCCTGTGCATCGCCAGGTATGACCCAAAAGGGAAAAAAAACAGAGCGGAAGTGAACTCTGCAGCTGAACTGTCAGGGCTGGGGGGCCAGGGTCTGTGCAGGGGACGGATGTGACGGGGAGGTGGGGGTGGGCCTGGCCAGAAGGCCAGGGACTCCCCACTGGTCTCAGACCTTCCCTTTCAGGTGACTCAAAGGCTGTGGTCCCCCTCTTGCCTGCGTCTCTGGACACTGGGGGACAGCCAACAAACAGCCAGGCCCCAGGCCTCCCGCGAGCCGGGTGGCGAGTTCTTGCGAGTTCTTGCGAGCCGGGTGGCGAGCCAGGACTTCTGGGGCCTGAGTTCCAGCAGGGCCAAGCGAGGGGTTCTAAGGGACCATGATTCCCTCCTCCTGCTGGCCACAAAGCACGAGTTCCGGTTTGTGTCACCTCTGAAAGGGAGAACCACGGTGCTAGGACGAACCACAAGACAACGCCTGGCATGGGCAGGGACCTCCCGGCCCGAGTCCTTGGGCCCCAATTCAACTGGCAGGAAGCCAGACCAGGAGCGTGAAGGTGCGTGTGTGGCTGAGAGTCTCTCTCCTTCTCCCCTGCTTCGGCACTTTCCCTTCCCCTCTACCCCACCAGGAGGGAGAGAAGCGTCATCGCTCCATTTTACAGACGGGGAAATCGAGGCCTTGAGAAAGGAGCCACTTTGCTGTCCAGGGCCCAGACCTGCCAGGAGAGGTCAGGGCTGTTTCCCGGCCCCCTGCGTGGGTTCTGGCCGGGGCCCCACGCTGTCCTCTGCAGGGGCACAAAGCCTCTCTGTTCCCGAGAATTCCATGTCCCATTGTTCCCCAATTCAGGGGCATTCCTGAATTGCTAAAGATGGTTCTGCCCATCCAGGGACTGGCAGCTGGTCAGCTGTGCTGGCTCTAAGCTAGGCTCCGGGAGGGCATTCCGAGGGGCTGAAGTGGGTATTCTATGTGTGTGTGGGGGGGGGCTGGGGGCCATACCTGGCACCTCTGCAGCCCTAAAGACAGAAAATAAGGCCACCAGGTAAAACTCCAGATGGAAACTGCTCCCAGCATGGAGCCAGGCGTGGGGGGCAGCTGGAATGATGAGTGCGGGTGTGCTAGGAGTGTGGGACTGAGGAAGGAAGGGAGGGCGAGGAAGGGAGGGTGGGGGGGAGACAGGGTCAAGTCCCTCTGGGACCCTCTTTGCTCTGTGAAATGGGTTCTGTCTCTGATGGAAGGAAGCCCACGGAAGCCTCTCTGAGAACAGACACCCCTCAGAGTGAGAAAAAGTGGGATGGGGCCGTAGGACAGCGGGGAGGGCACTTGCCTCGCATGCGGCCGACCTGGGCTCAATCCCAGGCATCCCAGATGGTCCCCCAAGCACTGCCTGGAGTAATTCCAGAGTGCAGAGTCACGAGTAAGTTCGAGAATTACCAGGTATGCTCTCCCCCCGCCAAGAAAAAAAGCAGAGAGAAAGAAAGAAAGAAAGAAAGAAGGAAAGAAAGAAAGGAAAGAGAAAGAAGGAAAGAAAGAAAGAAGGAAAGAAAAAAAGGAAAGAGAAAGAAAGAAGGAAAGAAAGAAAGAAAAAAAGAGAAAAAAGAGGAGGAACTCTTCTCTTTTCCTCCACTATGAATGTCCACACATCTGCAAACTTTTCATTTGTTTTTGTTTTATTTGGGGGCCACACCTGGCTGCACTGAGTGGGGGAACAGCTGCTCCCAGCCTAGTGCTCACGGCTTCCATAAGGGGTTGGGAATAGAACCCAGAGCCTCACACATGCATGTCAAGTGCTCTTCCTGGGCAACTCAGCCTAAGCTTTTCTATTCTCCTCCCACTTTGGGCCATACCTGGAGATGCTCAGCGGATACTCTGCACTCAGGAATTACTCCTGATGGTGCTCAGGGGACCATATGGGATGCCAGGGATCAAACTCGGATCAGATGCATGCAAGGCAAGAGCACTACAGGCTGTACTATTGCTCTGGTCTCAAAAAATTCTCTCTCTCTCTCTCTCTCTCTCTCTCTCTCTCTCTCTCTCTCTCCTTGGTCACCAGTGAAAGGACAAAGTTGCTCATTCAATGTTTCAACATCCATCCTTCCACTCGTGTCCACTTCTCTCCCCCAATAGCCCCATATGTCCAGTTTTTTTTTTGAGGGGGTTCACACCCAGCGATGCATAGGGGTTACTCCTGGTTCATACACTGAGGAATTACTCCTGGTGGTGCTCGGGGGATCATATGGGATGCTGGGAATCGAACCTGGGTTGTCCACGTGCAAGGCAAACACCCTCCCTGCTGTGCTATCATTTCAGACCCCCCCTTTTTTTTATGGTGAAAAAATACATTTAGGTAGCAAGACTATTTAGATCATTCCAACTTTGTGTTTGGTTTTTAGTTTGGGGGCCACACCCAGATGTGCTCAGGGCTTGTTCCTGGCTCTGCACTCAGGAATCACTTTGGCGGTGCTGAGGGATGCTGGGGCTCAGACCCAGGTTAGCTTCGTGCAGAGCAGGCACCCTACCCGCTCTACTGGTGCTCTGGCCCCACAGCTGGGCTGCTGACATGATCCCAACTTCGCTGGCAACACCCAAGCCTCCGAGACAGGAGCCAGCCGGGCACATGACATCTGTGCCCCAGGCCCGACCACACGCATGCCGCAGAGCTTCTCCACGGTTTCACCCAGGGCTGGCTGGCCTGGACATCCACAGTGAGCACAAGTGTGTGTCTTCTTCCAGCAGTTGGAACCGTTTATTTATTTTTGGCCTCCCAGCGGCGCCCAGGGACCCAGGGGTCTGTTCTGGCCATACTCAGTGCAGCCTAGCTCGAGCACAGAGATTCCAAGTGCAACCGAAGGTGCTCACTCAGACTGGTCACTCAGTGCCGGGGATAGAAGTTAGGATTGTCACATGCTCAGAGCCAGGCACGTGCTGCAGCGCTCCAGACCCTGCTTCGGGTGTGCAGCTCACAGTGTTGCAGGCCTTGCTGCCTACCACGGCCAAGAGAACAGCCCCACTTCCTGTGCTCTTCGGTGGCTCCATCTCCCCACCCCCATCTTACTCCCTGCAAAGACAACTCTGCTCCTGGCCCTCTAAACTGGGGCCCCGGGGGGCTGGCGCAATAGCACAGCGAGAAGAGCGTTTGCCTTGCACGCAGCCAACCTAGATTCGATTTCCAGCATCCCATTTGGTCCCCCGAACACCGCCAGGAGTAATTCCTGAGTGCATGAACCAGGACTAACTCCTGCGCATCGCCGGGTGTGACCCAAAAAAGCAAAATAATAATCATAATAATCATAATCATAATCATAAATAAACTGGGGCCTGGGGTGCCTTCTCCAGGCTCTCTTCATTCAGCATCTCGATGTTACATGTTGTCTTATGTTTTCTTGTGTTTGTGGTTCCTTCTTTCTCTCGACGAGCTCACCTATGACCTGTCACGGCTTTATTTGATGCTTAGGGGATACTCCTGGCTCAGGGCTTGGTGGGGGCATTGTCCCTAGTGATGCTTGGGGACGTTGTTGAGGACTGAACCTGGGGCTTCCGCAAGCAACACCTGAGCATCTCTCGTCCTGCTGTGGGTGACTCTTACCCACTCTCCTGCTGGTGGGAGTCAGTGAGGTGCAGGAAATGCAAGTCAGGTTGATTCTTTGCAGGTTGCCTTGTGTCCTGCTAAACCGGCTCAGCCGACCACAGGTGTGAGGGAACGTTTTTTACCTCTTTGCTGTGAATTGCCCATAGGGGGCAGCGCCCTGTGGGGTGAGGTGAGCCCCCGGCTCAGAGCAGGTGGAGGCCCACAGGTGGGCGCAGGTTGGATTTCAGCACAGGGGAAAATGTGCACTGCACGGCGGGGGTGGGGGGTGTCGTGGGGGGGCACATTCTGTGGTGCTGGCAGCAGGTATGGGAGGAGAGAGACTCCAAGCAATGCTTGGTGAACTGTGAGGGGCCAGGGAGCTGTCTTAGCTTTGACAGTTGCCTCAGCCCCGAGGTTGTTTCTTTTTCTGTTTATGCTACCAGGAGGAATGTTTTTTCTAGCAATAGATAGGTAGATAGATACATAGATATCTTGTCGGCTTGGTGCTCAGGGTTTACTCCTCCTTCTGTGCTCAGGGGCGACCCCTGGTGGTGCTTGGGGGACCGAGATGTGGTGCCAAGAAAGACTGGAGCGATAGCGGGTAGGGCGTTTGCCTTGCACGTGGCCGACCTGGTTGGCCCAGGTTCGATTCCTCCGCCCCTCTCAGAGAGCTTGGCAAGCTACCGAGAGTATCTCGCCCGCACGGCAAAGCCTGGCAAGCTCCCCGTGACGTATCCGATATGCCAGGCACAGTAACAAAAAGTCACAATAGAGACTTTACTGGGCCTGTTTGAGCAAATCGATGAGCAATGGGAGGACAGTGCTACAGTGCTACAAGGCAAGATACTTACCCTGGCACTATCTCTCCAGCCTGTAATGGCTCATTCTGGGTGGGGGGTGGGGTTGGGCCATGCCCAGCTCTTCTCAGGGCTAACTCTTGGCTTGGCATCCAGGATCACTCCTGGTGAGGCTCAGGGGAAAATTTGAGTTGCCAGGGGTTGAATCCAGGTCAGATGCCTGCACAGCAAGTGCCCTACCCTCTGCTATGGCGCCAGCCCCTGTGATGATATGTTTACAAGTGTCAGACCAGCTCGTCACTTCTGGGGCTACAGTTGCTAAGAGATTAGGACCCGGATCCAGGTGCCTTCAGAGCAGCCCGGGCCTTTTTATCCCTATTTTCACCTAAAGCATATATGTTAATTTTTCACAGTGCTGGTTATTGAGGCAGGGCCTCACATGCACCAGGCAGATGCACGCGTGTTGCTGGAATCTGGCACGGGACCTTCATGCCATCCTCATGCTCCCTAGCTCTGCTCCCCACCGACTCCCAGCCACAGGCCTGGGGCACAGGGACAGCCAGTCTGCAGACCTAGGAGTAACCCCTAGGTCTGGTTCCGAGTGTCCCCCATGGTGGGGCCATAGGTGGCCCCCTCATCCCCAATTCAGCGAGTTACAGTGAGATGCAGGCCCGGCCGCTCAGGCTTCTAACGAAAGAAAGCGTCCAAGCAGCAGGGCTCACGCTCCAAGTCTCCTCTCAGTAGCCGCGTGTCCCCCTGCCCTGGTTGAACTCTGGCTTCGTCTGGGCACTGATGCAAAGGAGATGCTTCCTGGGGATGTGGAAACTGGAAAATACACGGGGTCTGCACATGTGCCAGGGCCTGGCACGAGGAAGGTGCAGGTGCTGTTTAGAGGGTCATGCAGAATATCCCACGCCACCAATCATCCCAGGTCCGGGCAGAGAACGCTTCTGTGCCTGCAGGAGGGGAGCTGGTGCTGGCGTGGCTGTCCGCATGATCACGTGCCCGCTGGAAAGGGCAGCTAGGAGTCGAGAGTAGGGGGATTCACATGCCCCCGGTCCTTTCTGAGAGGTTTTGGGTTTGTTTTTGTTTTGTTTTGTTCTTTTTGGGTCACACCCAGCAATGCACAGGGGTTACTCCTGGCTCTGCACTCAGGACTTACTCCTGGCGGTGCTTGGGGGAACCATATGGGATGCTGGGAGTCGAACCCGGATCGACCACGTGCAAGGCAAACACCCTACCTGCTGTGCTATTGCTCCAGCCCCAGGTTTTGGGGTTTTTTTTGCTTGTTTGTTTTTATTTTGGGGCCACCTCCAGCAATTCTCAGGGGTTACTCCTAGGTCTGCACCCAGGAATTACTCCTGGCGGTGCTCAGGAGACCATATGGAATGCCAAGGATCAGACCTGGGTTGAGCACATGCAAGGCCACTGCTGTCCCTGCTGTAGTATCACTCCCGCCCCTCCAGAGAGACTGTGCCCATCAGAAGGGGTCCGTCTCCCAGCGAGCATGTGCCCTTGCTCAGGCTGATGGCACAGGCAGGAGCTGAAATCGGCCTCGCCCAGAGGGGCACGGAGTTTCCCACCAGCTTCTGGGCTTCACTGCTCACCTCACCCATGTCTCCGGGGGGTGGGGGGGGCAATGCATTCATTCACTCACTCATTCATTCTCCAGATGTGAGAGGCCCCTGAGATGCACAGACAAAGCCTCACACAGGTGACGATGGAGCTAATGGGAAGGATGCAGCTGTGTGGCTGTCTGGGATGGAACATTCTAGCAGAGGGAGCGGCCAAATCCTTCAGGAGGCGCCCAGCTGGTGGGTCACTGGGCGGTCAGTGTGGGGGACAGTGGGAGGAGGTCAAGGAGGGGTCACCTTGCAGCCTGTGTGGGGCAGCGGAAGTGAGGATCCCAAGTTCTTCTGGAATCAACCCCCTGCCCCCCCAACGCTGTGTTCCCCCCTCCTTGGTAGTTCATGGGGCCTGTTGTTTGGAGGCACGTTCGTGGAGTTGCGGGCGCCCACCTCGCTCCCCCTGTGGCGGGTTTCTGGGGACGAAGGTGCTGCTAGGAACTGCAAATGCCACCTGCCCTCCCCCACTGCCCCTGCAGAGACTCTGAGCTAAGCCGCGACAGGAGGGCGGGGGTTGGGGGGGTTCAGGATGGGCAATAGGGCGGGTACCCGTGGGGAGCCGGGGGCCTGCAAGTCCACCCTCCCCACTGTGTGGGCTGACTCCAGAATGCTGCAGAGCCTCAGGCCTGGCCTGGCCTGATCCTCACCCCAGCCTCCTCCAGGGGCCGCTCAATCTCTCAGACCACTTGGCTTCAATTTTGAGGAGGAAATTGAGGCTCTGAAGATTAAAGCAATTTGTCTGAGATGACAATTATTAATCCCAGAGCAGGGATTTGAGCACAGACAAACAAGCCTCGCCACTGGATGGCATTGCCAAGTGGACGCCACTGATCATAAACTGAGGCCATGAACCCGGGTCCCAGGCTCTGCTCCTGAGAATCTGGGGTGCTTGGCTTTAGAATCTGGGGTTCCAGGAAACAGCGGTAATTCTTTCCCTCCCTGGAAGTTGGGGAGATTCCCTCGCACCTGAGGGCTTCACAGACCCAGGCGGAACCCTGAGCCCGGCTACCTCGCAGGGAAGACTCCCCCACTCCCCCCGCCCCGATTCCTGCAGAGAATGTTGGTACAAACGCCCCTCCTTGCCTCAGGATGAGAATAGCCCACATGCTGACGCCGATGCCCCTTCCGCCAGCAGGGCGCCTAAAGACACATCCCCAAGCCCCCACAGACCTGTGGCCCCCCACCGGCTCGGCTCTGCGCTCTCAGACAGATGGAGGCCACCAGGCCAAGCCTGCAGCATCTGTGGTATCGCTGGGTTGTGGGATCTCGCCCATGCCCACTCCCGGAGAGCCTCAGCCAGAGGTGCTGGGGACCTCCAGGGTTACCCCTGGTGACCCTGAGGGTCCTGAGGTGCTGGGGCCTTGCTCGTACCCCAACATCTGGGCCAGCTTCCTGGCCCCAAGTCTGTAGTGGGTTTTGGAGGTCCCGGGGGCTGCAGTTTTTCTATGCCCCCCTCCATGGGTCACCTGGTTAAATGGGGTGTCTCTCCTCTCCTTGCTTCCCAGAGCAGACCTGTCGGAGGTGGGATTGCTGGTAGGGAAGGGGACCCAGTCCAGAAAAAAAAGCGTTTTGTCAACAGATCATTAGTGAAAGCAGCAGCAGAGCCCGAAGCTGGAGGGGGGTTGGGGGGAGCTGAGCTCTGGCCCTGGGAAGCAGCTCCTGGAGGGAGGGGGGAGATGGGGAGGGGCCCACTGGGTAGGTAGGAGGGAGAGGGTAGGGGTCCGAGGGGTAGGTCCCAAGGGAAAGGGGAGGGGCCGCTGGAGAGAGGAGGGAGCCCTCTGGGTAGGTCCTGAGGGAGAGGAGGGGGCCCGCTGGGTAGGTCCCCAAACTTGCCAAGTGTGAGAGGGGTGCAGGCAGGTGTGAGGCACCAGATGAATCAGCAGGAGCCCCCAACCCTGTCCTTACTGCGGGGGGGAGCTCACTCCCGTTCCCCCCAGGTCCCCTCTGTGAAATGGGTGAAACTGGATGGATCGTCCAAAGGTGCGCTGCTTAGACGCAGAGGAGCTGCCTAGAAATGCGGGGCACAGCCCTGCCCCAGACACGAGCCCCCGGACACTGCATTTGAACACGATTCAGAGGTGCTTCAGGCTTTGAGGGTCGCTTCTCTGCAGACCACCCCGCGCACCTGCTGCCTGGACCTCACTGGGAGCTTGCTGGAAATGCATGTCGAGGCGGGTCTGCTGCAGGGGCGGGGGCAGGGGCAGAGGCTTTGCGGGCAGAAGCCCCGGACTGAGTCCCGGCCCTGCATACAAGCCCCTGACACAGCTAGGAGTGAACCCTGAGCACTGTCCAGAGTGGCCCAGCCAGAAAAATGCTGATTCACGGGCTCCAGACCTATTGAATCCCATCCAGGGCTGCGGGAGGAGGGGGTTCGCCCTGCCCTGGATGATCAGGACCACTCAGGTCTGAAGTGGCACAGGGGCGTTCTGCTGCCTCCCGGGATGCTCACTCACCTCTCCTCAGCATCTAGGATGCTTTGTCCTTATCTCTGCTCTGCCAGAGAGAAAACCTGCATTTCTGAGCTGCAACGCGTTGCCCGAGGTCTTTCTTGCTGTCTGCCAGAATGATATCGACACAAGATGCTTTGGGTTAATGTCCATGGGCTTATCAGACAATTATCCCCCTTGTCAATATTTGATGTTACTTGGTTAGAAATGACTGAGGCTGTTGGGATGGGGCCAGGGAGATCTTAACTGCCTTTGACACAGTTAAGGCGCTTATCAACAGTAGCTCCTCTCTTTGTTTAATGCTTTGATTGGATCAGACATTCATTAGTGATTAAAAGTCGTGAGAAAGGACGCACACATTGTATTCCACCCCGTTTCATAGCTACCCCATGGCCTCTGTCCCGCACCCCAGGTCATTGTCTTTGAGGTCATTGGGTGGAGTGTGTTGAGGGCTGATGTTCAGGACTGCTGGGGAATTTCCTGACCCTCAGCCACCTCATCACCGCAGCAGTCTCCGGAGTCCAGACTTGCTCTATTGCTGATGGGAGGTTCCTTGAAGAACAGATCTGGGGGTTCACAAGTGTGGGTAGTGCAGAGACTCGGGTCCAGGGATTCACACATGAGACCCACAAGCTCTGCTGCTGAGTCATATCCCTAGTCCAAAAGGCATCTTGTATTTTGCTTTGATGGAGAGGGCCCACACCCAGCAGTGCCAGGGGTAACCCCTGCCAATAGCGGTGAAGGGCCGCTCCTTGTGGTCCTCAAGGGACCAGGTGGCGCTGGGGAGTGAACCCAGAGTTCCCACATGCAAGGCTGCACCCCGCCCCCTCCAGCCATTTTCCCAACAAGTATCTTCTTCTTCTTTTTTTTTAAGATTTATTTATTTTTTGGGGGTCACACCCAGTGATGCACAGGGGTTGCTCCTGGCTCTGCACTCAGTGCTCTGGTGGTGCTTGGGGGACCATACGGGGTGCTGGGAATCAAACCTGGGTCAGCCGTGTGCAAGGCAAATGCCCTACCCACTGTACTATCACTCCAGCCCCAGATGTCTTCTTTATTTATTTTATTTTTTTTTTTTTTGCTTTTTTTTGGGTCATACCCGGCGATGCTCAGGGGTTACTCCTGGCTCTGCACTAAGGAATGACTCCTTGCAGTGTATGGGGGACCGTATGGGATGCTGGGAATCGAACCTGGGTCGACCGCATGCAAGGCAAATGCCCTACCCGCTGTGCTGTCACTCCGGCCCCCAGATGTCTTCTTTAAAGGTGGCACTATTTCTGCGAGGTTCTGACCAACCAGTCTTTCGCACTTTACAGTGGATTATTTTATTTCTGAGAGTGTTTTTGGTTGGTTTGTTTTGATTTGGGGCCATATCCAGGGGGTCTTATACGAGGGGCTTACTCCTGGCTCTGCATTCTGAGATCACTCCTGGCAGGGCTCAGGGGATAAGAGTGGGTGTCAAGGATTGAACCCGTGTTGGCCATGTGCAAGGCCTACCTGTTATTGCTCTGGCCTTGGAGTGAACTGTTCTAACACAGGGTCTCCTTTCACAAACATGCCCACACATTCACAATGTAGCTTTGTCTGCTCTGTTGACCACAGTTTATTTATTATTATTTTAATTTAATATTTTTGCCTTCATCTGGTGGTGCTTAGAGGCTATTCTCAGCTCTGTGCTGAGGGCTGCTCCCAGCAGTGCTCAGAGATAAGGTATCATGAGGGTTTGATCTGGGTTCACTGCATGCAAGACAAGTAGTTTGGGTATGGAGCAAGAGTAAAGCAGCTCAGGAACTTGCACTTGGCCTTGCACTTGGTCAACCCAGGTTCCATCCCTGGCACCTTACAGAGTCCCCTAAAAATCACCAGGACTAATTCCTGAGCCGGGAGTAACCCCTGAGCATCACTGGGCGTGACTCAAAAGCAAAACCAACCAACCAACCAAACAAACAAATAAGACAAGACAAGCCCCTGGGGCCAGAGTGATAGGATAGGGGGTAGGGCCTTGTAAGCAGGCATCCATTCCCAGCATCCCATACGGTTCCTTGAGCACCACCAGGAGTGATCTCTAAGCGCAGAGCCAGGAGTTAGCCCTGAGCATTGCTGGGTGTGACCCCAAAACAAGGCAAACCAACCAGCAAAAGACAAGCACCTTAGCCCTGTAGTAACTTTCAGCCCCTTGACCATAGTTAAGAAGCCAGAATCCACACTGCTCCGGCTTTGCTTGTTCCCTGGATGGCTCCTGCTGTTTCGTGGCGTAGGATGCACTCAGGTTCGTCTCATCTGCTCTTAGCAGCTGTGGCTTCTGCGCGCAGGACCAGTCTCTAGATACGAGTATTGGAGAGATGGTTCCAACCTGCCCTCCTTGTGCTTAGTATAATTTACACCTCTGCTAGCTTTGGATGAGAAGTGATTGCTGTCACACATACTGTCGCCAACAGAGCCAATTGTCACCTCCCTGAATTTCTACCCATCAGATAGGTGAAAAACAGTGAGTCAACCAAGTCTTAATTTAATTGTTGTTGGAGCCAGAGGAATAATAGTACAGTGGCTAGGGCGTTTGCCTTGCACGCAGCTGACCCGAGTTTGATACCCAGCATCCCATAAAGTCCCCCAAGCTCTGCTAGGACTAATTCCTGAGTGCAGAGCCAGGAGCAACTCCTGAGCATCGCTGGGTGTGACCCAAAAAGAAAAAAAAAAAAGAAATTTAGCTTTTATTAGGAAAACTTTTAAACTCGTGTTTATCACTTTTAGAGATAACTGGCTTATGTATATACTGTTTATTTGGGAGGGAGGGGATTCCCACTAGCCATTCCCCACCAACTAGGTTATCCAATGCTCCAACTCTGGGGAATACTTGGGTGACCCTAACAGTGATGGGGGCCTCCAAGGCTACGTCTGGGTATGCTCGGGGACAATGTGGTGCCCAGACACCAAGCAATATATGGGACATGCACCCCAACAATTGAACTATCCCCCAGTTCCTACTTCTGTAGCACTGTAACACTGTCATCCCGTTGTTCATCAATTTGCTCAAATGGGCACCAGTAACATCTCCGTTGTGAGACTTGTTATTGTTTTTGGCATATTGAATATGCCACAGGTAGCTTGCCAGGCTTTGCCATGCGGGCAGGATACTCTCGGTAGCTTGCCGGGCTCTCTACTTCATTCCCTTTTAAGATGGAATTGTTTATTTGCAAGTTGCAAACAAGTTTCAACCCTTCCTCTTTCATTATTTTGATGGTTTGCTTTGTAGGCGTCAATTTTCATGTAGTTGAATTGATCAGCCATTTCTTTTATGGCTTCTGAATGATGAGTCATTAGTACAAAGGTATTTCCCTTTCCAAGAGAACAGGACATGTTCTATGCTTTCTTCTATTTTCATATGTTTGTTTTGAGGCCACACCTGGCAAAGCTCAGGGATTACTCTTGACTCTGCACTGAGGGATCACTCCTGGCGAGGTCAGGAGACCATTTGGGGTTCCAGGGACCAAACCGGCTGTGCAAGGCAAGTGCCCTACCCACTGTAGTATCCCTCGGGCCTTCTTCTATTGCTTTCTCTCAAACAATGGTCTATGGGAATGATTCCACAGCCTGTGGTGAGATACAATCTAACTCTCTTTTCCCTGATGGCTCTTTCCTGCTAAATTAAAAAGCTGCTAAGTCACAAGCTGTTTTTACCATAAGCTTCTTGCTCATATGCATGTGGTTCTCTGTCAGAATTCACTATTCTCTTTTATTGGTTTCCCTCTTAATGCTCATGTCCACACTATTTTGCTGGCCAAGATTTATAATATTAAAATTTTACTTTGGGCTCAAAACTTCAAACTCAATGGGCGGAACTTCAAAACTTTGCATGCAGGAACTTGGATTCCACCCCGGGACGATTCCCCGAGCGCTGCCAGGAGCGATCCCAAAGCAAAGACTGAGTTCTTTTTTTGGTTCACCCCCCCAAAAAAAAGTACTTTTTAAATATAGAAGGGCTGTGTCCTTATTTTTATACCTGAGACTCTTCTTGCTTATTTGCTTTTCTATTTTAGCTTCCAAATCGAACATCTAATTAACACACCTGTTGGTGTTTTTATTGGATTTGCTTCAATCAAAACCAAATTATGGCACACATACAGAGAAGTGAAGAAACGAAAGTCTACAGCTTGATAAGCAATTTCTTGGTGAGTGCCCAGTGAAGAACAAACGAGTCCCAGGTCTGGAAATAGACCATTATTAGCGTGCGAAGTTGCCTGACCTCCACCGCTTCTGAAAGGTAACCATCCTTATGTCTAGTGTCAAACTTTGGCTTTGTGGGTTTTTTGTTTTGATTTTTTTTTAACTTTACATAGGGTTGGAGCGATAGCACAGCAAGTAACGTGTTTGCCTTGCACCTGGCAGACCTGGTCAACTCAGGTTCGATTCCTCCCCCCCTCTTGGAGAGCCCGACAAGCTTCCGAGAGTATCTCGCCCGTACAGCAAAGCCTGGCAAGCTACCTCTGATGTATTCAATATGCCAAACACAGTAACAACAAAGTCTCACAATGGAGGCGTTACTGGACCCACTAGAGCAATTGATGAACAATTGATGAACAGTGACAGTGACATAGATCTGTCCTTTTGTATCTGACTTCTTTGCTCACCATTGTCATTGTGAGGATAATTGGTCTGTTCTTCGCTTGGTAGAGGTTTGATCTGTCCATTTTTGGGTCCATAATGAAAAATGCTGCCAGAAACATTATAACACAGCTTTGACACCAGTTATACACATTATAAATACACATTTATAGACATTCCTGTTGGCTATTTCCTTACAAGGGGACTTACTGAGTCATATGATATGTATATGTTCACTTTTGGTAGATAACTGCCAAACTTCCAAATAAATTGGTGACAATTTACCTTCTTTCCAGGCTTACAGAGAATCCAAATAATTCTGTAGCACTGTAGCACTGTCCTCCCACTGTTCATTGATTTGCTCGAGCGGGCCCAGTAACGTCTCCATTGTGAAACTTGTTACTGTGTTTGGCATATCGAATGTCACGGTTAGCTTGCCAGACTTTGCCGTGCGGACGAGATATAGCTTGCTGACTCTATATCCTGATAACATTTGACCTTGTTGATTTTGTTTTATTTTTATTTTTATTCCCTCCCTGCATCATTCCATTTTATTTTGTTATTAATTCTTTACAACCTCTCAGTCTTTGAATTGTATCTACTCTGTTGTGGTCGTGATGGTAATTGGTTGTGGTTTGATTTTTGTTTCTTGGATGACAATTAAGGTGGAGCATTTCAAAACTTATGTTTATTGGTCATTTAAATATCCCCTTTGTTAAATGTTTTGGTATTGCTTTAAATTTACAGGTAACTTTCTGAAAATGACTTATATGTGATATTGAATTGTTCTATTTAAGAACATAGCATATGCCATTCTATTAAATTGTCTAGGTCCTTCAGAGCTATTTAAAATTTCTTCTGAAAGAAAAAGGAAGCTTTTATTACATTTTTTTTATGTTTATTTTTATTATTGGCGGGGAGGTTAGGGACCACTTGTTCAGGGTTTATTCCTGGCATTGCTTGGGGGATCATATGTGGTGCTGGGGTCAAGTGAATCCAAGGCAAGTGAATTATTCATTGTAATATTTCTCTGACTCCTATTTTTATAAGTTTATTTCTAGACATTTGTTGATTTTTTTTCTAGTTGGCTATTATTTCTAGTCGTTTTTTCTAGACATTTTGTTGATTTTTTTTCTAGTTGGCTATTATTTCTAGTTTATTCTCTTGGATATTCTAAATTTATAACAATGCCAGTGATGATTAAAAATTTACCTTCTCCCATCCAATTTTTTTTTTGCTTTTTGGGTCACACCCAGTAATGCTCAGAGATCACTCCTGGCTCTTGCACTCAGAAATTATTCCTGGCGGTGCTCAGGGAACCATAGGGGATGCTGGGAATTGAACCCGAGTCGGCTGCATACAAGGAAAATGCCCTACCCGCTATGCTATTGCTCCAGCCCCTATTTTTTTTAAAATATTATTTCTCAAGAAATAACTGATATCTAACAATACAGTAGTTTTATATTAGTTTTAGATACGCCACACAATGGTTTGATATGTGTTCATGCTAGAAAATGATCATCACAGTAAATCTAGTAAACACTCTCGTACATAGTTACAATTTCTTTCTTGTGATGAGAACTTTAAGATCATAATCCTTAACAACTTTCAATATATAGTATAGGTTTGTTTGTATGTTTGTCTTTGTTTTGGGGTCACACCCAGCTTCGTCCTGGCTCTACACTCAGGAATTACTCCTGGCAGTGTTCAGGGCACCATATGGGATGCTGGGGATTGATCCTGGGTTGGCTGCGTGCAAGGCAAGTGCCTGTATATTGCTCCAGCCCCCAGTGTAGTACTTTACTTTTTTGCGGGGGGAGCATACCCAGGTTTCTTCTTGACTTCGCTGACTTTACTCTGTTATTTTCAGTTCATCAGAATGTTGGCTTTCATCTGAGATCTATTTTATGTTAAACAATGACCCATTGCTTCCTACTTTCTTTTTTTTTTTCTTTCTTTTTTTTTTTAATTGAATCACTGTGGGAAAAGTTACAGAACCTTCAGGTTTAGGTCTCAGTCATGCAAATATCAAACACATTTCCCTT
>JAOXYA010032534.1:0-12921 GCA_028565675.1 Sorex palustris
TCCTGGTGCCTAATGGGGGCTCATTACTGCCCCCGATTACTTGTTCCTAATGGGGGCAGGTATTTCAGCTTCCCAATCCCTGGTATCTAGTGCTGTGGGAGACATTTCTACCTCCAGATTCCTGGTGCCTAATATAGGGGACATTTTTGCCCCACGATTTCTCGTACCTCATGGTGGGAGGGACATTTCTGGCCCCCCGATATCTGGTGCCTAATGGGAAAACATTTCTACCCCTGATCCCTGGTACTTAATAGGGGGACATCAGCCCCCCCCCTTTTCTCATACCTACTAGAAGGAGATTTTTGCTCCCTGATTCCTGGTGCCTAGGGGTTGGGGGGATATTTCTGTGCCCCGATCCCCGGTGCCTAGTTATGGGGGGACATTTTTGCCCCTGATCCGAAGTGCCTAGTGGGGGGTGGAAATTTCTGTCCCCCCAATTCCTGGGCCTAATGGGGGACTTTTTGCCCCTCGATTACTGGTGCCTAAAGGGGGACATTTCTGTTCCCTGATTCCTGATGCCTAATTGTTGGAACAGATTTGCCTCCCGATTCATGGTGCCCTTGGTGGAGAAATTTCTGCCTCCCGATCCCTGGTTCCTAGTGATGTAGGGGGACATTTCTGCCCCTGATCCCATGTGCCTAGTGGGGGTAACATTTCTGTCCCACCAATTCCTGGTGACTAGTGGGGGGACAAATCTGTCCCCCGATTACTGGTGCCCTAAGGGGGACATTCTGTCCCCTGTTTGCTGGTGCCTAACTGGGAGGACAGATTTGCCCCCTGATTCATAGTGACCGTTGTGGCTGGGAAATTTCTGCCCTTCGATACTTGGTGCCTAGCGTGGGGGGGGGCACATTTCTGCTCCCCAATTTCTGGTGTCTAAAAGCGGGGATATATCAGCCCCATGATTCCTGGTGCCTAATAGGGGGTACTTATCTGGCCCCTAATTCCTGCTACCTACTGGGGGTAGAACATTTCTTCCCCCCGATGCTGGTGCCCAGTGGTGTGGGGACATTTTTGCCCCCTGATACCTAGTGCTTAATAGGGGACATTTCTGCCGCCCGTTTCTTGTACCTAACAGAGGGAGATTTCTGCTCCCATATCCCTGGTGCTTAGTGGTAGGGGGGGACATTTCTGCCCCCCGATTCCTGATACCAATGGTGGTGCGGGGAACATTTCTGCTCCTGATGCCTGGTGCATATGGGTGTGGGGGACATTTCTGCTCCCCAGTACCTGGTGCTTAATAGGGGACATTTCTGCTGCCCGTTTCTTGTGCCTAATAGAGAGAGATTTCTGCCCCCTTATTCCTGGTGCCTAGTGGTGGGGGGGGCACATTTCTGCCCCTGATCCCTGAAGCCTTGTGTTGGGAGCGACATTTCTGCCCCCCAGTCTCTGGTGCCTGGTGATAGGGAAGACATTTCTACACCCCGATCACTCGTGCCTACTTTGGGGGGTATTTTTGCCAATCAATCCCTGGTGCCCAGGGGTGTGGGGGACATTTCTGTCCCCCAGTCTCTGGTGCCTAGTGATTGGGAAGCCAATTCTGTGCCCTCGTGCCTACTGGTTGGCAGAAATCAGGGACAAAAGTTCCCCCCGGAAGAGACACCAGGAATCAGGGGCTAAAATGTTCCTCCTTTTTGTCACCAGGAATCGGGGAGCAGAAATGTCCCCACCACGATGTATGAAATATTGAGGGGCAGAAATGCCTTCACAATTCCCACTGCAATCTCTAGTGCCAAGGGGTGTGGGGGGCATTTCTGTTTCTTGTACCTAATATAGGGACATTTCTGCTTCCTGATCCCTGGTGCCTAGTGGTTGAGGGGACATATCGGTCCCCAGTCCCTGGTGTTCATGGGTGTGGGTGATATTACTGCTCCCCGTCTCCTGGTACCTAATGGGGGAACAATTCTGACCCCCAATCACTGGTGCTAGTGGTCTGGGGGACATTTCTGCCTCCTGATCCCTGGTGCCTGGTGGTGATGGGGGCATTTCTGTCCCTGATTTTGGTGCCTAATTGGGAAGACATTTTTGCCCCCCGATGTTTCATACATCGTGGTGGGGGGACATTTCTGCTCCCTGATTCCTGGTGCCAAAAAGGAGAAATATTTCTGGGCCCTGATACCTGGTTTTTTATGCTGGGGGGGGGACATTTTTGTTTCCCAATCCCTGGTGCCTAGTGTTGGGGGGACATTTATGCCCTCCAATTCCTTGTGCCTAATTTGGGGACATTACTGCTCATGGATTTCTTGTGATATTTGGGGGGCACATATTTGGTTCCCAATCCATGGTATCTTGTGGTGTGGGGGACATTTTTGCCCCCTGATTCCTGATGCATATGGGGGACATTTCTGCCCCCCGCTCTCTCAGGCCTGATGGTGGGGGGGACATTTCTACCTCCAGATTCCTGGTGCCTAATGGGGGGGACATTTCTGCCCTCTGATCCCTTCTGCTTAAATGGAGAGTCATTTTTGCCCCCCGATTTCTCATATTTCATGTTGAGGAGGACATTTCTGTTCTGATTCAGGTGACCAATGAGGGGACATTTCTGCACCCTGATCCTAGAGCCCAGTGGTGTGGGGGATATTACTGCTTCCCCTCTCCTGGTACCTAATGGGGGGACAATTCTGACCCCGATCACTGATCATAGTGGAAGGGGAGACATTTCTGTCCCTGATTCCTGGTGCCTAATGGAGGACACATCTGGCCCGTATTCCTTGTGCCTTGGTGACTAATGGGGGTGAACACATCTGCCCCTCGATTCATGGTGCCAGTGATGGTGGTGGGGGGGAATTTCTTCCCTGGTGCCTATAGGTGGGGGTACATTTTTGTTCCCGATTTCTCATGCTTAGTGGTTGGGGAGATATTTCTGCTCCTGATTGCTGGTTCCTAATGGGGGGAGATTACTGCTGCACGATTTCTTGTGTCTAATTGGGGAACATTTTCTGCTTCCCAGTCCCTGGTATCTGCCCTCCTATCCCTTGTGCCTAAAAGGGGAGATATGTCCCCGATTTCTCATACTTCATGTTGGGGAGGATATTTCTGTCCCGATTCAGGTCCCTAATGAGGGCACATTTCTGGCCTGATCCCTGGTGCCAATAGTAGGGACATTTCTGCCCCATAATCCTTCTTACCTCGGGGTGGGGGGGAAAATTCTCCCTCCCGATTCCTGGTACCTAATGGGCACATTTCTACTCCCCGATTCCTGGTGCCAAAAAAGAGGGACATTCTGGCCCCTGATCCCAGGTATCTCGTTCTGGGGGGGCATTTATGCCCCTTGATCCCTGGTAATAGAAGGACATTTCTGCCCCCATTTCTCGTACCAAATAGGAGGACATTTCTGCTCCCTCTTCCCTGGTCCCTAGTAGTTGGGGGTACATTTCTGCTGTTGATCCCTGGTGTCTAGTGGTGGGGGGAACATATCTGCCCCCCCAATTCCTGGTGCCTAATGGGGGGACACTTATGCCCTATGATTACAGGTGCCTAAATGGGGGACATTTTTGTCCTCTGATTCCTGGTGCCTAATAGGTGGACTGATTTGCCCCCGATTCATGGCCAGTGGTGGTGGTGGTGGGGATTTCTGCCTCCCCAATCCCTGGTGCCTAGTTGTGGGGGGAATTTCTGCCCCCCAATTCCCGGTGCCTATTGGGAAGACACAGCTGCCCCCCATTTACTGATGCCTATTGGAGGGTACATATTTGTCCCCCAATTTACTGTGACAGTGGAGGTAGGGAAATTTCTGTGCCCCGATCCCTGGTGCCTAGTGGAGGGGGGGACATTTCTGCCCCCCAATCTCTGTACCTAGTGGTTGCGGGGGGAAATTTTTGCTCTCAAAGCCCGGGTGACTCTTAGTGGGGGGGACATTTCTGCCCCCTGATCCCTGGTGCCTAGTGTTCTGGGGGACACTTCTGCTCCCCGTCTCCTGTTATGTAATGGGACATTTCTGCCCTCCAATCCTTGGTGCCTAGTGTGGGGGGGTGTACATTTCTGCCCCTGACCCCCTTATGTCTAGTGGTGGTGGTGGTGGAGGCGTTTCTGCCCCTTGATCCCTGATGCCTAGTGGTTGGAGGGACATTTCTGACCCCTTATTTCTGGTTCCCAATAGTTGGGACATTTTTGCCCTCTGATTACTGATGCCTTTTGGGGACTTTCTGTCCCCCGATTCCTGATGCATAATGGGGGGACACATCTGCTCCCTGATTTCTGGTGCCAAAATCAGGGACATATCTGGGCTCTGAACCCTGGTGCTTCATGCTGGGGGGAACATTTTTGTCCCCCAATCCCTGGTGTCCAGTGGTGGGGGGACATTTGTGCCCCCCGATTCTTTGTGCCTAATTGGGGAATAGTAGTGCCCCCGATTTATTGTGCCAATTGGGGGGCACATTTCTACTTCCCAATCCCTGGTATCTAGTGGTGTGGGGGACATTTTTGCCCCCGATTCCTGATACATATGGGGGCATTTCTGCCCCCCCCTCTCTGGTGCCTACTGGTGGGGGGAAACTTCTACCTCCAGATTCCGGGTGCTTAATGGGGGATACATTTCTGCCCTCTGATCCCTTGTGCTTAAAAGAAGAGATATTTCTGTTTCTCGATTTCTCATACTTCATGGTGGTGAGGAAATTTCTGTCCTGATTCAGGTGATTAATGAGGGGACATTTCTGCACACTAATATCTGGTGCCAATAGGAGGGACATTTTTGCCCCACAATCTTTCTCTACCTCGTTGGGGGGGGGGAAACATTTCTCCCTCCCAATTCCTGGTCCTAATGGGCGCATTTCTGCTCCTAAATCCTGGTGCCAAGAAAGAGGGACATTCTGGCCTCTGATCCCAGGTGTCTTGTGCTGGGAGGGACATTTTTGCGCCCCCCGATCTCTGCTCCTTAATTGGGGACATTCCTTCCCCCTGATTCCTGAAACGTAGTGGTAGGGGGGCATTTCTGCCCCCCGATCCCTGATGCCTAGTGGTGCGGGGGACATTTCTGTCCCTCAATCACGGTGCCTAGTGGTGGCAGGGGTACATTTTTGCCCTCAAATTCCTGGTGACTCTTAGTGGGGGGGACATTTATGCCCCTGATCCCTGATGCCTAGCAGTGGAGAGGACATTTCTGATTCCTGGTGCCTACCGGGGGACGTTATTACCCCTGACACATGGTGCCAAAAAGGGGGGACATTTATGCACCCCGATCACTCATGTCTAATAGGGAGAACATTTCTGCCCACCGATCTCTTGTAACTTGTGGGGAGGACATTTCTGCCTACCCATTCCTGGTGCCTAATGGGGGAACATATCTTTTACCTGATTCCTGGATCAAAAAGGAGAGACATTTGTGACCTTTGATCCCTGGAACCTCGTGCTTGGGGGGACATTTCTGCCCCCAGAAAACCTGGTGCTTAATATTGGACATTTCTCCCGCCCATTCCTCGTGCCTAATGGGGGTACATTTCTGCTCCCCGATTCCTGGTGCCAAAAAGGAGGTACATTCATGGCCCCTGATCCCTGGTAACTTGTGCTCACAGGGACATTTTTCTGCTTCGATTTCTATTGTCTAGTGGTCTGGAGGGCACATTTGCCTTTCGATCCCTGATGCTTAGTGGTGGGGGGCATATCTGCCCCCTGATTTCAGATGCATAGTAGTGTTGGGGTCATTTCTGCCCCCTGATACCTGGTGCTTCATAGGGGACATTTCTGCTGCCCGTTTCTTGTACCTGATAAAGGGAGATTTCTGCTTCCTTATCCCTGGTGCCTAGTGGTGGGGGGGACAATTCTGCCTCCCGATCCCTGGTATTTAATAGGGGAACATTTCTGCTACTGTTTTTCGTACCTAATAGAAGGTAATTTCTGCTCCCTGATCCCTGGTGTAGTGGTGGGACACATCTGCTCCTCGATTATAGGTGCCTAAAGGGGGGACTTTTCTGTTCCCTGATTCCTGGTCCTAATAGGAGGGACAGATTTGTCCCCCTATTCATGGTGTCAGTGGTGGGGTTGGAATTTCTGCCCAAAATCCCTGGTGCCTTGTTGTGGGGGGGATATTTCTGCCCCCAATCCCTGCTGCCTGGTAGTGGGGGGACATTTCTGCAGAATACGCAGAAATGTCTCCCTATTATCAGGGATTGGGGGGCATAAATGTCCCCCCCGGCACGAGACACCTGGGATCAGGGGCCAGAATGTCCCTCTTTGTTTGGTACCAGAAATTGGGAGGGAGAAATGTCCCACCCACCATGAGGTAAGAAAGATCATGGGCTGAAATGTCCCTACTATTGGCACTAGGGATCAGGGTGCAGAAATGTCCCCTCATTAATCACCTGAATGGGGACAGAAATGTCCTCCCCAACATGAAGTACGAGAAATCTGGGGACAGAAATGTCTCCCCTTTTAGGAACAAGGTAAGGGAGGGGAGAAATTCCCCCCAATTAGGTACCTGGAATTTGGAGGTAGAAATGTCCCCCCACCAGTAGGCACCAGAGATCGGGGGGCAGAAATGTCCCCCATATGCATCAGGAATCGGGGCAGAAATGTCCCCCACACCACTAGATACCATGGATTGGAAGTAGAAATGTGCCCCCTCATTGGCACAATATATCAGGGGGCAGTACTGTTACCCAATTTGGCACAAGGAATCGGGGGAAGAAATGCCCCCCCCCGCTAGGCACCAGGGATGGGTGACGAAAATGTTCCCCCCAGCATGAAGCACTAGGGATCAGGGCCCAGAAATGTCCCTCCTTTTTGGCACCAGGAATCGGGGAGCAGATGTATCCCCCCATTAGGCACCAGGAATCAGGACTGAAATTTCCAGCCCTTAGACACCAGGAATCAAGGGACAGAAAAGTCTCATTAAGGCACTAGAATCAGGGGCCAGTAATGTCTCCCCCACCATGAGATAAGAGAGATCGAGGAGCAGAAATCTCCCAACTATTGCACACCAGAAATCAGGGAGCAGAAATGTCCCCCCCCACCACCACCACTAGGCACCAGTGATCGAGTTATAAATATCCCATTACATAACAGGAGACAGGGAGCATAAGTGTCCCCCACAACACTAATCACCAGGGCTAGGGCGGCAGAAATGCCACCCCCAACACGAGCCACCATGTATCGGGGGCCAGAAATGTCCCCACCAACACTAGGCATCAGAAATCAGAGACAAAATTCCCCTCCCCCCAGCAAGAGGCACTAGGAATCAGAGGCCAAAAGGTTCCTCCTTTTTGTCACCAGGAATCGGGGAGCAGAAATGTCCCCCACCACGGTGTATGAAACATCGGGGGGCAGAAATATCTTCCCAATTAGGCACCAGAAATTGGGGGCAGAAATGCTCCCATCACCTCTAGGCACCAGGGATCAGGAGGCAGAAATATCCCCTAGACAACTAGGCACCAGGAGACTGGGAGCAGTAATATCACCCATACCAATAGGCACAAGTGGGGATGGGGGGGGGCAGATATTTTCCCCCAGTCACTAGGCAACAGGGGTCAGGGAACAGAAATGCCCCTATATTATTTACGAGAAACAGTGGACAGAATATCCCACTATCAAGTATCAGAATTGGGGGGCTGAAATGTCCCCCACGCCCCATGGCACCAGAGATTTGGGGGCAGAAATGCCCCTCACTAGTAGGCACGAGGGATCGGGGCACAGAATTGTCTTCCCAATCACTAGGCAACAGAGACTGGGGGGCAGAAATGTCTCCCACACCACCTGGCTCCAGGGATAAGATAGCAAAATCTCCCTCTATTGGATGGAAGAAACGGGAGGCAGAAATGTCCCCTATTAAGCAATGGGATATCGGGGGGCAGAGATGTCCCCCATACCACTAGGTCACAGACATCGGGGGCAGAAATGTCCCCTGCACCACTAGGCATTTAGGAATTGGGGGTCGGAAATGTTCAACCCACCACTAAGAACCAGGTATCAGGGGCAAAAATGTCTCCCCCAACACTAGGTACCAGGGATGGGGGCAGAAATGTCCCCTCAACCACTAGGCACCAGGAATCACGGGACAGATATGCCCCCACTTTTATGAATTAGGAATCAGGGAGCTAATATGTCCCCTCCTTAGACACCTGGAATCGGGGGGCAGAAATTTCCCTCCCACCACTGGCACCATGAGTTGGGGAAAATCTGTCTCCCCTATTAGGCATCAGGAATCAGGGGACAGAAATGTCCCCTCTTTAGGCACCAGTCATTGGGGGCAGATGGGCTCCCCATTATGCACCAGGAACTGGGGGGCAGAAATGTTCACCTCACTACTAGGCACCAGGGATTGGGGGCAGAAATGTCCCCCCAACCACTAGGCACCAGGGATATGAGAGCAGAAATCTCCCTCTATTTAGAATGAGAAATGGGGGGCAGAAATGTCCCCCTATTACGTACCAGGTACCGGGGGGGTAGAAATGTCCCTCCCCCCCAGCACGAGACACCCGGGATCAGGGGCCAGAAATGTTCCTCCTTCTGGGCACCAGGATTCGGGGACCAGAAATGTACCCCCATTAGACACCTGGAATCGGGGGGCAGAAATGTCCCCCCTTTTAGACACAAGGTTTCAATGGGCAGAAATGCCCCCCCATTAGGCACCAGGAATCTGGAGGTAGAAATATACCCCTAGCATTAGGCACCATAGATCGGGGGACAAAAATGTCCCCCATATGTATCTAGAATAGGGGGCAAAAATGTCCCCCAGACCACAAGATACCAGGGATTGGGAAGCAGAAATGTTCCCCCCAGTTAAGCACAAGTAATCGGGGTGCAGTAATGTCCCCCAATTAGGCACAAGAAATTGGGGGCAGAAATGTCCCCCCCACCACTAGGCTCCAGAGATAGGGACACAAAAATGTCTTCTCCAGCATGAATCACCGCGGATCAGGGCCCAGGAATTTCCCTCCTTTTTGGGACCAGGAATCCAGGAGCAGAAATGTCCCCCATTAGGCACCAGGAATCGGGACCCAGTAATGTCCCTCACCACGAGGTATGAGAGATCGGCAGGCAGAAACGTCCCCTCTATTGGGCACCAGAGATAGGGGGTCAGAAATATCCTCCCAGCACAAGGCATCAGGAATTGGGGGTCAGAATGTCCCCAAAAGCCCGAGGCACCAGGGATCTGGGGCCAGAAATGTTCCTCATTTTTGGCACTTATAATTAGGGAGCAGAAACGTTGCCCCATTAGGCACTTGGAATGGGTGGCAGAAATCTCCTCCCCACTACTAGACATCATGAATCGTGTAAGCAGAAATTTCCCTCCCACCACTGACACCATGAATAGGTGGACAAATCTGTCCCCACTATTAGGCAACCATGAACCAGGGGACAGAAGTGTCCCCCCCTTTAGGTACCAGTAATCGGGGGAGCAGATGTGTCCCCCCATTAGGCACCAGGCATTGGTGGTCAGAAATGTGCCATCCCACCACTAGGCACCAGGGATCAGGGGCAGAAATCTCCCTCTATTAGGTACAAGAAACGGGGGTCAGAAATGTCCCCGTATTAAGTACCAAGGATCGGGGGACTGAAATATTCCCCCCAGCAAGAGACACCTGGAATCAGGGGCCAGAAATGTCCCTCCTTTTTGGCACCAGTATTCTGGGAGCACAAATGTTTCCCCCATCAGGAACCAATAATACGGGGGAGAAATGGCCCCCTCACCATGAGGTACGAGAATTTGAGGGGCAGTCATGTCCCCAATTAGGCAAAAGGAATCAGGGGCAGAAATGTCCCCCCCAAATTATGCTCCAGGAATTGGGGGACAAAAATGTCCTCCCCAGCATGAATCACCAGGGATCGGTGCCCAGAAATGTCACTTCTTTTTTGCACCTGGATTCGGGGAGCCGAAATGTCACCCAATAAGGCACCATGAATGGGTGGCAGAAATGTCCTCTCCTCCATGAGGTGCCTAGTAGTGGGGGGGCATTTCTGCCCCCAATCACTGATGCTTAATGGTCGGGAGGACATTTCTGCTGATTTCTGGTGCCTAATGGGGGACATTTCTGCCCCCGTTACCTGGAGCCAAAAATGGGGGACATTTTTGTGCCCCAATCTCTGGAGCATAATTTGGGGGGACATTTCTGCCCAATTCCTTGTGCCTAATTGGGGGACATTACTGCCCCCCGATTTCTCGTGCCTAATTGGGGAGATATTTCTGCTCCAAATCCCTGGTATCTAGTGGTGTGGGGACATTTTGGCCCCTTGATTCCGGATGCATATGGGGGACATTTCTGACCCCGCTCTCTGGTGCCTACCGCTGGGGGTACATTTCTAACTACAGATTCCTGGTGCCTAATGGGGGAGACATTTCTGCCCTCTGAAACCTTGTGCCTATAAGGGGGGACATTTCTGCCCCCTAATTTCTCGTATCTCCTGCTGATGGAATATTTCTCCCCCTCCCGATTCCAGGTGCCTAATGGGGGAACATTTATGCTCCCCGAATCCAGGTGCTCAAAAGAAGGGACATTTCTGGCCCCTGATCCCAGGTGTCTCGTGCTGCGGGGGGGGGACATTTCTCCCCCTTAATCCTTCGTATTTAATGGAGGGACATTCCTGCCCCCCGTTTCTCATACCTAATAGAGGGAGATTAATCCCTGTTGCCTAATTTTGGGGGGATATTTCTGGCCCTGATCCCTGGTGCTTAGTGCTGTTGGGGACATTTCTGCCCCCACGTCTCCTGGTATGTAATGGGGGGACATTTCTGCCCCCCAATCCCTGGTGGCTAGTGTTCAGGGGACATTTCTGCCTCCAGATCCCTGGTGAATAGTGCTGGGTGGGGGACATTTCTGCCCCCCGATTACTGGTGCCTAAAGGGGGGGCTTTTCTGTCCACTGATTCCTGGTGCCTAATGGGGAGACAGATTTGCCCCCCAATTCATGGTGCCAGTGGTGGGGGGGCTATTTCTGCCCCCCTGATCCCTGGTGCCTAGTAGTGGGGACATATCAGTCGCATGATTCCTGTGCCTAACAGGGGGGACATGTTTGCCCCCTGATCCCAGGTGCCTAGTGGGTTTTGCGGAAAGCATTTCTGCCCCCTGATCCCTGGTGCCTAGTGGCAGGGGGGACATTTCTGCCCCCTTATTCCTAATAGCGAGGACATATCAGTTCCATGATTCCTGGTTCCTAATAGGGGGGACATGTCTGCCCCCTGATCCCAGGTGCCTAGTGGGTTTTGGGAAAGGCATTTCAGCCCCCTGATACCTGTTGCCTAGTGGTATGTGGGACATTTCTGCCACCCAATCCCTAATTGGGAGACATTACTGCTCCTGATTTCTTGTGCCTAATTTTGGGGACATTTCTGCTTCCCAATCGCTGGTATCTAGTGGTGTGGGAGACATTTTTGCCCACGATTCTGGATGTATATGGGGACATTTTTGTCCCCTGCTCTCTGGTGCCTACTGATGGGGGTACATTTCCACCTCCAGATTCCTGGTGCCTAGTGGGGTGGACATTTCTGCCCACCAATACCTTGTGTCTAAAAGGGGGGATATTTCTGCCCCCCGATTTCTCATACCTCATGGTGGGGGAACATTTCTCCCCCCTCAGTTCCAGGTGACTATTGGGGGAACATTTCTGCTTTCTGAATCCTGATGCCAAAAAAGAGGAACATTTCTGGCCCCTGATCCCAGGTGTCTTGTGCTGGGGGGGGGGGGCATTTCTGCCCCCTGATCCCTGGTACTTATTCGGAGGACATTTCTATACCCCATTTCTCGTACCTAATAGAGGGTGATTTGTGCTCCCTGATTTCTAGTGCCTAGTGGTTGGGGGGGACATTTCTGCCCCCCAATACCTGGTTCCTAATGATGGGGGCGACATTTTTGCCCCTTAACCTAAGTTCCTAGTTGGGGGGACATCTCTGTCCCCCCAATTCCTGGTGCCTAAAGTGGGGACATTTCTGCCCCCAGATTACTGTTTTCTAAAGGGGGCCATTTCTGCCCCCGATTCCTGGTGTCTAAAAGCGGGGACATATCAGCCCCATGATTCCTGGTGCCTAATAGGGGGGACTTATCTGGACCCTGATTCCAGTACCCTAGTGGTGGGCAGAACATTTATGTCCCCCAATCCCTAGTGCCTATTGGTGGTGGTGGGGACATTTCTACTCCAGATTCCTGATACCTAGTGGTGGAGGGAACATTTATGTCCCTGATGCCTGGTGCCTAGGGCTGTGGGGGACCTTTCTGCCCCCTGATACCCGGTGCTTAATAGGGGACATTTCTGCTGCCCGTTTCTTGTACCTAATAGAGGGAGATTTCTGCTCCCTTATCCCTGGTACTTAGTGGGAGGGGGACATTTCTGCCCTCCGATACTGTGTGCCTAAAAGGGGGGACATTTCTGCCCCCCAATTTCTTGTACCTCCTGGTGGGGAGGACATTTCTCCCCCCGATTTCAGATGCCTAATGGGGGAACATTTGTGCTCCCCGAATCCTGGTGCCAAAAAGGAGGGACATTTCTGCCCCCCGTTTCTCATACCTAATAGAGGGACATTTCTACTCCCTGATCCCTGGTGCCTAATTTTGGGGGGACATTTCTGGCCCCGATCCCTGGTGCCTAGTGTTCAGGGGACATTTCTGTCCCCTGTCTCCAGGCATATAATGGGGGGACATTTCTGCCCCCCAATCCCTGGTGCGTAGTGTTCAGGGGACATTTCTGCCTCCAGATCCCTGGTGCAGAGTCCTGGGGGAGGACATTTTTGCCCCCCGATTCCTGGTGCCTAAAAGCAGGAACATATCTGCCCCGTGATTCCTGTTGCCTAATACGGGGGACATATCTGCCCTTTGATTCCTAGTGCCTAGTGGTTGAGCAGACATTTCTGCCCCCCTCCCCAATCCCTGATGCCTAGTGGTGGGGAGGACATTTCTGCTTTCTGATTACTGGTGCCCACTGGGGGACATTATTGCCCCTGATACCTGGTGCCAAAAAGGGAGGACATTTCTGCACCCCAATCACTCGTGTCTAATAG
>JAOXYA010032547.1:0-12921 GCA_028565675.1 Sorex palustris
CAACAAAGTCTCCAATGGAGATGTTACTGGGCCCGCTCGAGCAAATCGATGATCAACGGGAGGGCCTTTACCTTTTAATAAGAGTATAACAAAGGAGCTGTTCATATGAGGGAAGCCTTTTTAAATCTGATTATAAAGCAAAGAAATACCAGTTTCCGAATGAATTTGGAGTTTCATTTTATAAAGCCTGTTTAAAGCGTAAAAATTAATACAGTCATGATAAGGATCAAACAGTTTGCCAAAAGACAATCTGCAAATCTTATTTGCTTGACAGGAGCTAAGAACCTTATGTTGAGAAAGGAAGTTTTCCTTTGGATTTTTTGTTAAAAGGACATTCCTAGGAGAACTAAACAAAAAAGTCACTTGGTTGGGAGGTTTCAAGTTCTGAGGGGAAAGATGGGACCAGAGGAAAGAAAGGAGTGCGGAAGGAGCCTGGTGGGAGGGCAGTGAGCAGGTTATAGTCAACTGGTTTGTATTGGTACCAGTAACACAAAATAAGAAAACCAAAAATAAGGGTAGGAGAGAGAGCTGAAAGGGGTGGAGCATAAGCGGCCTGTGTGTGCCCTAGGCCACTGGATTGGATCCCTGCCCTGCGAGGCTGCCTGAGCATTTCTGCCTGTGATCCCAGAATCCCACCAGACCACAAAATAGTCACTGTTACTATTTCAAGATAATTGATCTCTGGCAGGTTTTGGTTTTGGAGCCATACCCAGTGGTACTCAGGGTTTTCTCCTGGCTCTGCACTCAGGGATGACTCCTGGTGGGGACCATATGAGTGCCAGAGATGGAATCCAGTTTGGACATGTGCAAGGCTAGTGCCCTACTCCCTACTATCTCTCTGGCCCCAGCACTGGTTACTTCAAGAGTCCCTCTGTAGGGGCCATGGAGGTGGCTCAAAGAGAGAGGGCGTGCCGTGCTTGTGCAAGCCCCATACTGCTTCCCCACCCCCATGCACACACACACACACACACACACACACACACACACATACACACACACACACACACTATTCTCTTTGTGTTTACTGCATTTTTCTGAGTTATATAAGCAGAGTTTTATTTGATGCAGCTCAGAATCCAGAATCTTGTGGGCCTGTGAATAGGCGTTTCACCATTTTCTGGAAAATTTTTAATCTCTGTTCTTTCTCCATATCTTTCTAACATGCCAGTGCAGAAACTTTGTATCATTTCCATGCTTGTCCCACATATTTTTGTACAATCTTTCCCTTTCTTTCTGTTCTTCATGAGACAACAGGTCTTTTACCCTATCTTAGAGTTCATTATTTCTCTTGTATTGTTAATGTGTTGCAAATGAGATTACTGACTTGCTGATTTTAGTTTATCATCTTTTTAGCTTTAGTTTGGTTCTTTTTCCAGATTTGTCATGGAACTCGTTGGAGTCTCCTTGAAGTAATTTTCAAGATTGCCATTGGTTTCCATAAATATGTGTTAATCTGTATATTTTAATTTGGAAAAGAAGTCCCGTTAGACTCTGTGGGTTTCTGGCTTTGATTTGTATTCGTCTTAGCACTAATGAGCAGAGCAGTTTTGGGGTGCCTTTGGACTTTGTGTCATCTTACTAGACTTCTTCCCAAGAAGACTACTAGTCTTCTTCCCAAGTCTGCATAACATATTCTTACTTAGACACTGACGTGAAGCTCTTTACTCTGCTCATGAATTATTTTAAGGCAATGCTGCTTATTTAAACCCACTGTAAGAAGTAATTTTTTTTCATTTCTCTTCAGCAAGACTGTTGATCAGAAAAACGTAGCCTGCTAATCTCAGAAACCAGAAGCCTCCCAAGAGTTCATAAGGGATCTTAATAAAGCATTTTAGGCATGAAAGACAATGATGGTGGTGAATGATTCTGATTTGAAAGGAGGGGAGATTCTGGGCAGAATTGGTTAGGAGCTACATAATAATAGTAGTACCTACCAAAGTAGCATTTGATGGGGGGCAGGGGAATCCCCTCTAGTGCTATGGAGGGAGAGGAGGGAAGGGACCTCTCCTGCTTCTGTGCTGTGAGTTACTCCTGGTGGTGCTCAGGGGACCATGCGCAACAGGGGTTGCATTTCATGTAACTCCTGCAAGTAAATCATGTGCTCCACTCATCGAGCTGTCTCTCTAGCCCCAAAGCCACATTTTTGTTTGTTTGGGGGCCATTCTTGGTGGTACTAAGGAAGCTTTCTCTTGACTCTGTGCTCCGAGATCTCTCTGTGCTCAGGAGACCATATGGGGTGCCGAGGATTAAGGCAAGGTCCACCACATGCAAGGCAAGCCCCTTACCCCTTTACCATCTCAGGTCCCAAGCTGCATTAAAAATATATTTTAAACATTTTTGTTTGTTTGTTTTGTGGGGCCACACCAACCAGTGTGGCTTACTTCTAACTGTGCATTCAGGGACTTTCCCACAGCCTCTATCAAATCACCTGTTTGAAATTCTCTGTCTCTCCACCACTGCCCACCTCACCTGGATCAAAGGAAAGTATTCACAGTAGTTACCAGTATACCAGATTAGAACACAATTCTTCCCAGGCACGTGTCCTTTTAAAATTTCAAGACTTGGAACCTCTTATGTTAAAGACCCAAATGTCGATGCTGGGAGGACAATACAAGGGTGAGGGCACCTGCCGTGCATTTATATGATGTGGGTTCAATCCCCAGCACCACGTGACCTCCTGAGCATCACTGGATGAGGGCCCCAAGCTTCACTGGAGACCTCCATCTCCATTGGGGTATCCCTTCTGGTCCTCAGCATTGCAAGTCCTTAGCAGTGTTGCATTCTCAGGCCTATACATTGAATTTCTGGTCACCCAGAGTGGCTCCAGACCCTGGAGCACTGCTTGGGAGATGCAAAACAAAACCCAAGCTTCAAGCCTACAATACAATTGCATTCAGGAAATATTTCCTGGCAACTTGTTGTGTCCTAGGAATCATGCTGAGTTCCAGAGTTAGATTCACTGTCACTGTCCTCCTGTTGTTCATCGAGTTGCTTGAGCGGGCACCAGTAACGTCTCCATTGTGAGACTTACTGTTACTGGTTTTGGCATATTGAATATGCAATGGGGAGCTTGCCAGGCTCTGCTGTGCAGGCAGGATACTCTCAGTAGCTTGCCGGGCTCTCCGAGAGGGACGGAGGGATTGATCCTGGGTCAGCTGCTTGTAAGGCAAACACCCTACCCACTGTGCTATCGCTCCAGCCTAGCAGCTCAGAGCTAGATTAAAAAAGAAAAAAGAAAAACACTATTCCTCTTCTGAGGTGTTAAGCCCATGGTGATTAAAAAACAAAGGGCCAAGGAGATGGCTCAAAGGGTTGGAGCACATAATTTTCATGCTGTAGCATTTTGAATTTGATCCCCAGCAACATATGGTCCCCTGAGGACCAACTTTGGGGATGTGGCCCCAGAACAAGACTAAAATCAAATAAATATAAATAAAATCACAGCCCCATTATTCTCTCTGATATGTCTAGAACAATTATTCTTTGAAGGGACTTTATGAAATTATTTGGCCTGCTTAAAAAATTGAAGAGCAGGTCTAAGAGATAGTACAGCTAGTAAATCACTTGTCTTGCATGCGGCAAGCTCATGTTTGATTCCGGCATCACATGTAGTCCCCCAGAATTGCCAGGACTAATCCCGTGAGTGGGATGCTTTGCATATAGGAGCACCCCAGTACGGCACATTGTATGTTCCCCTAGCACTGCAGAGCAACTCTTAAGTATAGATCCTGAGTACCGCTCGGTGTGACCCAAGAAACAAAACAAAACAAAACAAAGCAGAGTCTATCGTACTCATCCTGAAAAGAACAATAAATCAAGGGCTGCAGTGATAATATAGCAGGCAGGGTGCTTACCTTGCAGGTTCAATGGCACCATGTATGGTTCCCAAGCCCCACCAGGAGTGATCTTCGTGCACACAGCCAGGAATAAGCCCTGATTACTGCCAGGTGTGACCCCAAAACCCAAAAGAAGAAATCAATTTAATGAAATCAAAACACTTTCCAAAAGGAATTATCCAAAATACTTGGTTATTTCTCCTGTCTTATCAATGGCATGCTTATTCTAAGCCATTCAAAGCAAAATGACAAATCGGGGAAAAAAGAGATAAAGATTCAAGGCTTTGTAAATACCAACTGCAGCAAAGGGAGCAGGACACTATGTACAGATTTTAGTGGCCCAGAGTCACGTGGTCTGACTAGTGAAGAATGAGACTATGCAGTAATCTCCTTCCTCTTTTTGCTTAATTTTGTCCTCTAATTACTTAAGGACCTTTTTTTTAAAAAAATTATTGAATCACCTTGAGCAACACTTAGAAAGCTTTCATGTTTGAGTTTTAGTCATACAATGATCAAACACCCATCCATCCACCAGTGCACATTTCCCACCACCAATGTCCTCAGTATCCCTCCCCACTCCCCGCCCTGCATACCACCCCTGCCCCTGCCTCTATGGAAGACACTTTCTATCTTACTCTCTCTCTTCTTATGGGGGTTATGGCTTGCAATACAGATACTGTGAGGCCATCATGTTTGGTTCTTTATCTACTTTCCACACACATCTCTCATCCCGAGGGTTCCCTTCAACCATCGTTGACATAGTGATCCCTTCTCTGTCCCAGCTGCCCTATCCCCCAGCTCATGAGGCAGGCTTCCAACTGTGGAGCAATCTTCCTGGCCCTTGTCTCTACTGTCCTGGGTGTTAGCTAAGGACCTATCTTTATGGGTTATTTTGTTGTGACTTTGTGTAATATGCTCAACACAGAACCCAAACTTTGCTGCGTGACTTTGTCCTTAATACAGAATATCTCTCCTGTTGACAAAGGGAATTTTAGATAATTCACTATAAATTTGGGATGCTAAAGGAACAGCTGGCCATGAAGATTTCAACTGAGCAATTTCAATTCAATGCTATTGTTTTCAAGAGAAGACTTACTGTGTACTCAGCACTGTTCAATGCTTCTGGAGATACAGTAAAGATGCTTGATTTCCAATAGCCAATACCTCCTCAATTGAACTCTACCAAGAAGGTAAAACAGACAGATGAAGAAAGTGGAATATGGCCTGCCTGAGGAAACTGAAGAGAGCTTCCTTGAGAAGGCACTTAGGAATAGGTGAGATTTCACCTGATTGAGGGATTAGTAGCAATTGCTTACATGTCCCAGAGTTTGATAATTTATCAAACAACCCTGATTTTGTTTCCATTTATATCCAAGAAATCTGATTAATTAACTTCAAAGGTGAGAATATGTGAGACCTGGGCCTCAAGCACATGTGGGTGTTGTATGCTAACAAGCCTATTTTGTACCAGGCTGAGGCTGGTTAGGTACCTCGAATGTTCAGTACTAAATGAGAATTCATCCCTTTCCCATTCTTTCTGCATTGTATCCAACTCTACTCCTAACTCAGAAGTAAAAGCGCAAAAAGTGAGCTGAAGAATGGAGCTGAGGAAGGCAGGAAATGGGTACAAATCACTAGTATTTAGGACTACCCAGGGAAATCCCTTGGGTGATACCCAGAAGATGACTTGAAAATAACATCTTTTCCAGGACACCCAAATATTTGTGGACTGATTCCCAGAAAATATACAGAAACAGTATATTTGTCTCATATATATGAGATGTCTCTCATATACCTTTTATATAAACATATGTTTTACATATAGTATACAGATGATCCTTGAATAATTTAGGAGTGATGCAGGCTTGGGCGGTGGAAAATCCACATATATATTGAATTCCCCTCCCTCAAATTAAGTAGTCATTCTTTGTAACTATGGTATTTTGGTTGAGAAATTTCCTGCAACCTCCAATAGCCAGTCTATGATGCTCCTATAGTTTCTTGTGGTTGGTTCTCCTAATCCTTGGGTCCCACATCCACAGATTTAGCCAACCAACACCTGATGTTGATTGAATCTATGAATGTGAGATCTTCTAATAGAAAATAATTTATGTGTAAAAGAATATAAACAGCTCAAACTGTTGTTCAAGGCTCACTGTTTGTCTGTCTATCTATCTATCTATCTATCTATCTATCTATCTATCTATCTATCTATCTTCTATAGACACATAATATACTTACAAACTGAGTTGGGAGTGGTTGGCGAGTTGGGAATCCAGCACCAGAGAGAAGTGTCCTGGGGTCAGTTGCACCAGAGGTAAATAGGAGGAGACTGAGTGGCGCTATAGTGTCTGCAGTGCCCTAAACCATTCTGAGCAAATGCCCTGTGGTGGGCATGTGCCCCACCTGTATATGTCTGATGTGGACCTGGAGTGGAGTCTGTTATTTTCACTGGAGATTCCTGCCTAGCACAATCTCCAATAACCTTCCCCCAAACAAGGTGGCAGTGCTCTCAGAGCTTGCTGGGGGGTCCTTGGAGGGAGCTAGTAGTCAGTTGCAGACAATATATCTCTGGGAAAACTATGCTCAATTCAGAGCTCAGCTTCGGGGGACACACACAGGGATCAGTGAAGGTGGAAGGACGAACCTACCACCTACCAGCCAGGTCATCTGAATCTACCTGGAAACCTCTGAAGTGACAGATGTCACAGCCATATCATCCTCATATCCGAGTTATTTTTGTTGCTGTTGGGAGGTTATTTTTGTTTGGGGGCCACACCTAGTAGTGCTCATGCTTACTCCTGGCTCTGTGCTCAGGAATTATTCCAGGTGGTGCTTGGGGGACCATAACAGATTCTAGGGACTGAACCTGGGTTAGCTGCCATAAAGCAAGAACTCTACCCACTATGCTATCGCTCCAGACCACATCTGAGTCATTTTGAAACTGAAAAAAAGCTCCCAGTGTCACCTGGTTTTAACAAGAGCTGAAGCAAGTTCGGAAGAACAAGTGGTCATTTGCAAACAGGCCTTGGGTTTGGGTCTCATATCTGGAAATGATGTTTCTTTCTTCCGAGAAAATTGGTTGGGATGAAAATAGAATCCATCCTTAAGCAAGCCTAGCCCTTGTGTCTGTGCAGCTCAGCGGGGGGGGGGTTCCTGTTTTATTTCTGATTTTATCTAAAGCCAGGCCAGCTCTTCCAGGTGGAATGTTCATAAAAACCAAAGCCCTGGTGCGAACATTTTCTTTAAGGTCAGGGTAATTTACAGTCTGTGTAGAGAAGCTCTCAGAGATGTGGACTGTGATGTGGAATGTGACTGCAATCTACAATGCGCTCTCATTACCCTTCCCTCCTATTAGAAATTGATTTTGGCATGATTCCTTCAGGTGGAAAGAGACTCAGTCAGCATTTGCTATTTCTTTTTTCACACATTGGGGGTAACTCCCCCCAAAGTATTAAAGTCTCCTTAATGCTCCTTTAGGAAAGGTTAAATACAGTTATTTAGAGTTTCATATCTGCCAGTTATGTCTACCGGGCTTTGCTGCGTGGGCTATTAGCAATCCTGTGAAGTGGAAGATCTTCCTGCAGTTACCTGGAGCCAAGGGACCCCGAAGGAAAGCAGCCATGCCAGGCACTCAGCCCAGACCATGTCAGCACCCCAAGTATCCCTTTCTCCCTACCCCTGTGGGCTTACTTTGTGTTTCAGAAGTAGAAAACTCCATCATCAAACGACTTCTGACTGGGCTCTAGATAGACCCTTTGCTGGCAATGCACCAAAGCTGATCAAGCTGAGTTTATCTTTGTATGTGTCCATCGGGGCTCCCATGGTTTGAGGGTCTGTGCTAGCATGGTGGTTAATTTCATATGTTAACATGATGAGGTCCCAGAATCCCCAGTTTTTTTTCACTAAATATTAGAGTATCTCGCCTGCACGGCAAAGCCTGGCAAGCTTCCCGTGACGTATTTGATATGCCAAACACAGTAACAACAAATCTCACGATGGAGATATTACTGAGCCCGCTCGAGCAAATTGATGAACAATGGGAGGATAGTGCTATACAGTGCTATACTGCTCCTACGGGTCTCTGGGAGGGTGTCTCCAGATGAGATTAGTATGTGAACTGGGCTGAATGCTGAATGAGGCAGATCTCTCTCTCTCTCTCTCTCTCTCTCTCTCTCTCTCTCTCTCTCTCTCTCCCTCTCTCTCTCTCTCTCTCTTTCTCTCTCTCTCTCCCCCTCTCAGAAACCCTCCAAATAAAATCTATTTTACTTCACTGCTTGTCTACTCCTGAAATTCCTTTCTGCGAGTGAGACAAGAACCCAGTAACCCTGGGTCCCGGGTGGCAGAGGTGTATGGGGAGAAAGTGACCGTTTTTCTTTTTCTCACTTCATATAAGTCACCTGTGGGCCCACTGTCATCAACAGGAACTGGTTAAAGATGAGGGATTGTTTGCTTCACGTACTTGTGTATAACTGCTTTTTCTGGCTTCTGTAACAATTTTCTGTGCTTGCATAAACTTACCAGGCACCAGAATGTGGGCTCCAATAGTTTAAACAAATTTTACAGGTACTTACGAAAGTGCTCAGAGCACCAAGATGAGGTGATTTTTTTCTAATATAAGGCAGTGCTGTGAGGCTACTGCTCATGCCTAGCAGGACAGCCTGCTAGCAGGTATCAATAAAGACTCCTCTAAATTCTAATTTTTGCCACTGGTGGTCTTTTGATCGTGACCCTGATGTCAGTGGGCCTCCTCAGGTGACTTATGTGAAGTGGGGAGAAGAAAGACTGTCACTTTCTCCCCATCTCCCGCTGCCACCTGGGACTCATCGGATTCTTGTCGCGTCTTACGGAAAAGAATTTCAGGAGTAGACAAGCAGTGAAGTAAAACAGATTTTATTTGGAATTTGTATAGGAAAAGAAAAGGGGAGAAATGTTGTTTTTCAGACCACTGGGTGTCAGAGTGAATACCGAAATCCTCTCATGGACTGTTTCTTTAAGGTACATTCTGTCTTAACTGCAAAATAAGGGTTAAGAATTTTGGGGGAAGGGTGAAAGAAGACAAGCTGTCTCATCTTTAGGTCTTGGGGATAGGACAGTTGTCCTCATCTTTGGTCTCATTTTATGATCGCAAGTATGAAAATTGAAAAATTAAAAAAAAACCCTCTGCCTCCCCCCATAAAAATGTTCATTATAAGATGGCAGTGATTTTACCAATCTTTCAAAGAAGAGCTTAAGCCTAGACTTAGATTCAAGCAAAACATCAGGAATGAATAAATACTAACATTTGAGGGAGAAGTGGAGAGTCAGGTAGGTAGAGAGAGAGAGAGAGAGAGAGAGAGAGAGAGAGAGAGAGAGACTCATCCTATTTAATCCATCTGGGGTCTTCGGGGAAAGTGGCTGGGGGTGGTTAAGACTGGTCATAAATACCCAAGAACCTGAACACTACCATCCCACCAACCCCACAAGGCAATGGTCACACTGCATGAGATAGAGATCTACTTAATCTGCACAGTGGACTTGATCCCTATCACCCAAGTTTTCGGGGAGCCATGGTCTCTGGCATGAGTCAAGGATTTCTCTTCCTAGAAAAGGAAAGTTACGTCTGACCTCTGCCCAGTTTTCCCAGGTCAATGGCTTCCTTTACAGGAAAAAAAATTCAGGAATGAATAATAAGCAAAATGGTTTTGTTTAGGGAATAGGAGGAAGGAGAAAGGGAGAGCAAATAGTTTACTCAAGAGTGAACACAGATTTCTCCAGAGGGTATTCAGCCAAGGGTACCTCATAAAGTAAAAGAAAAGTATCCCAGGTTGAGACACAGGTGACCCCAGAATGGGGAAGGGGATGCGTGCCACTTACCTTTGCAAGGTTTGTTCTTTAGTTTCCCTGCCTCACGCCCCACCCCCCCACCCCTCCCCTGCCAAACTGCCTCCACCCCTGCTTGCCTGCTTGGGGTTTTCTATGCAATGTCTTTTGCTAAAACATTATTAAACGGAAAATCAGAATTTTGGGTGGCGGTCTCTCATGTTTTTATCACAGCCTTTTGTTCCTCTGGAAACTGATTTCTTGGGGAAATCCACCCTTTTCCAGCCTTTTATTAGGCCTCAGTTTCTGCATTTCCAAAGCAAAGGTTGCAGGTGGGGGGGTGGAGGTCTTGTCTTCATGCTTTTGGGTTACTTTAAGGCCTGTGATAGAGCAACTTATCTTGGTCTCATCTTGGTTTATTAATTCCCCCAAAATTCATTGTTCAGGGATTCCTATCTATCTGCCTGTTTCATATTTCCAAATAGATCTTACAAAGCCAATATTTTTTGATACAAAACCCAGACAAAGATATCACACACACCAAGAAAATTACAGATCAGTATCTCTGATGAACAGAAGCAAAACTTCCCTACAAACACCCTGTCTCATATTTCTCTCAGAGCTGGAAAGTGTTTTCAGTGGGCTGGAGTGAGTGCAAACTTTGCTTGCAGAAGGCCCAAATTCAATTCCCAGCACCACCCTGGCCCCTGAAGAACAATTAAGAATGTTAAAGTTTATGATACTGATGCACAAAATTAGTCTGCCACAACCAAAGTGCCCAAGACCCTCCACCACCGTCCCTATGCCACTTTTAGTCTGATATTCATTCCCCGTCTACCCACTGCTTGTTAATCGGTTTTATAATCACTTCTTTGTGGCATATAGAATGACAAGGGAATGAGTGTTTGAGAGGGGGGATGCCTGGATCACCCGTGATCCCAGAGTATAAGGAGAAGAACAGAGAAGGGAAGAAATCAAGGTGGGAAGAAGAGAGATGGGAGGCATGGCGAGCAGGGGATCGAGTCCATCAGTGGTGTGACAGTGATACAGCTAAATATCCAAGCCACAGAGACAGGAGCTCTGAAAACAAGGAATCCAGACCTCACAATCAGGCTTAAAAAGGTGCCTGCCAAGGTGGCAGATTAAGTAAGGGGGTAGGTGGGAGGGAACCAGGGAACCGTGGTGCAGGGAAGAAGACATAGCGGTGAGTTTGAAACGTAGTAGATCTAAAACCCAACTAGAAATAGCTTTGTAAGTCATGGGGCTTTAATAAAATTTTTGAGGGGCCAGAGACATGGTACAGTGGAAGGATGTTTGCTTTTCATACGGCTGACCTGCTCCATCCCCAGCACCCCGTATGATCCTCTGAGCCCACCAGGAGTGACCCTGAACACAGGACCGAGAGGAAGCCCTGAGTACTGCTAGCTGTGGCCCCCACACAGAACAAAAACAAAGAGTATTTTAAAATCCGTTTTTCAATCCAAGGCCAAAGTTTTATCATTGTCCAATACTTTCATTCCCTTCTTTTGTCTCTCCCTGTTCCCCAGTTGAGTAAGAGTGAGTCTTCTCCCTCTGCTGTATTTTGCTTAACACATATCCCCCTGATACCCTCTTTTTCTGTGCACATTTCAATGAACTGTACTGTTTTATCTTCTTGTTTTGTTTTGATTTCTTTTTCCGACATGCTCAGGGGTTACTCCGGACTCTGCACTCAGGAATTATTCCTGGCAGTGCTCAGGGACCATATGAGATTCTGGGATGCTGGGAATTGAACCCAATCGGCTGTGTGCAAGGCACCTTACCCGGTGTATTATCTCTCTAACCCCCCCCTTTTAAAAAAATTAGCTGTATAGCATTCCAGTGTGTGTGTGCGCGCGTGCGTGTGTGTGTGTATGTGTGTGGTGTGTGTGTTAATCACAGTGTTTTTATCTATTCATCTGCCAATGAACATTTGGGTTATTTACATATCCTGGCTGTTGTCTTCAGTGCTATATAGATGTGCATATATCTTTTTAAATCAATGTTTTTGTGTTTGGATGGGTGGTGTTTGGATGAAATTGCTGAGGGACCAGATTGATATACAGCAGGACACTGAGAGGATCACTGGTGCCAGATGTTCAACGTACTTGAGGACTTGGGCTTCTACTGATGTGGCTGAGTTCCTTTGGTTTTCTTTTTCATTTTTCCTGGTGCATCATGACAACTGAGGATGGAATCTGAGTGGCAGGGGCTGTGAAGTGATCTGTGCTACTTGTTCACAGTATTCAGCCTCTGCTTGTGACTCGATTGTTTTCTGGCTGCCATGAAATGTTTTGTGAGCCTTTTTTTTAATTTTATTTATTTTTTAATTTTTAATAGTGAGACATCATGAGGTACAGTTGCAGACTTACATATTTTTGTGCTTGGGTTTCAATTATACAATGTTTAAATACCCATCCCTCCACCAGTGCCCATTTTTGTGAGCCTTTTTTAAAAACAGTTTTGTTGTTTGTTTGTTTTTGTTTGAGACCCACACCCAGCAACACTCAGGGATCACTCCTCCTAGCTCTGCACTCAGAAATTACTGCCGTGATACTCAGAAGACTCTATGGGATGCCAGGGATCGAACCTGGTTGTGCAAGATTGGCTGTGTGCAAGGCAAGCACCTTACCTGCTATTCTATCTCTCCAGCAGCCAATTTTAAAACAAACAAACAAACAAACAAACAAAAAATGCTTGTAAAGCCCAGCTGGTGCCTGTGACTCTGGTTTATGTGTGACCATATGAAAACAGGGTGTTTGTGGCTCCTGTGCCCTATAGCTTCTCTGCCACCCAGATCTAGCTGGCCTGGGCTCTGCCTCAGAGTCACACAGTTGCTGAGGACTGACAGCTGACACGGCGTCACAATCCAACTGACTGGGGCAGTGTCTTGGGATCATATGCTTGTATATCAAAGCACAACTGTTGGGCAAGCTAATCTTTGCAGTGATGGGGGATTTTTGCATTTGCCAGGACCAGTTTCAGGGGGGCTCCTCTGAAGCTTGGTCTGATGGGTGGAGCTTCCCTCCTGGGGGTTTGCCTTTCGAGATGGCAGCTATTGGCTGCTTTCTCAGCAATGGTTGCTCACAGCTGTGGCTCAAAGACAACTATACTCTGTGTTGTTCACTGACACCTCTAGCATCTTTTGGACAAGGTGATAAAGGCGCAAAACCAAAACTTTTTTTTTTTTTTTTTTTTGCTTTTTGGGTCACACCCAGCACTGCTCAGGGGTCATTCCTGGCTCTGCACTCAGGAATCACTCCTG
>JAOXYA010032570.1:0-12921 GCA_028565675.1 Sorex palustris
GAGAGGGGCAGAGAATCGAACTCGGGTCGGCCATGTTGGCCGCGTGTAAGGCGAAAGCCCTACCGCTGTGCTATCGCATTAATATTAAAATATTTAAATGACTATCCTATATGCCATGAGGAGTGGATGAAGTCACAAAACTTAAAAACTTGAGGTTATAGTCAGCATCAATATTTAATAGTGCTCTTTTAGGGTTTTAGATAAGAACATAGCTCTGAGTATAACAGTGGAATGACTTTTCATTACAGTTCATGTTGCATGTTTTCAATGGAATTGATATTCAGGAATGTCTGAATATACATAGTTACCTCACTTCTCCACCACCAAAGTGTACACCACCATCCTCCCTATACCCTGAGTCACGTCTAGTCCACCTACCCTTATCCCCAAATCTATCACTCTCATTTTGTATGCCTGTTGATAGGATTTGCTATCAACTATTATTGTCTTATTGTCTATACCCTTGTTTTTTGTTGGTGGTTTTTGTTTGTTTGGGGGCACATCCAGCAGTATTCAGGGGTTACTCCTAGTTCTCCACTCAGGAATCACTCCTGGCAGACTCAGGGGACCATAGAGGATGCCTGGGATCAAACCCATATGGCCATATGCAGAGCAAATGTTCTACCCACTGCATTATCTCTCCAGCCCCCTGCATCCTTGCTTTTTATTCTCATATACCACTGATGAGATAAATCATCTTGTGTTTGACCTTTTCCCTCTGACTTATTTCTACTTAGCATAATACCCTACAGTTCTATCTAGGTTGATTTCATTTTCTGCATGATTTCATTTTTTTCTGTGGCTGCATATTATTACACTTTTTTATACAGTGGTCTGTCACCAGACATTTTGGTTGTTTCCATATACTGGATTTTGTACTCAATGCTGTAATGAACATGGGTGCATAAATATCTTTTTTGATTAGAGGTTTTGTATTTCAGGAATATCCTCCAAGAAGTGAAATTACTGGGTCAAGTGGGAGAGCCTTATTTTTTGAGAAGCATACATACCTAAAACAGTGGAACTTTTAAGTACTAGAGTGTCCTTATAAAAAGCATAACTTAGCTTATGAACAGTATTCACTCAATTTAATGGAATGGCTTCTGGAGTTGTGCCATAGTAGTAGTAGTAGTAGTAGTAGTAGTAGTAGTAGTAGTAGTCCCTCAGGTCCAAGGATTCCTTTGTCATGTGGCCATAATTCTGTTCCACCATCAACACTATGCTTTAATGGCCACTGCTTCTTCATTCCCTACAATGTTTGTCTCATAGAAGTTAAGGAGTAGAGGGGGGACATGTGAGAAGTGGCGAGGAGTAGAAGGAGTCAGTCATGGTGAGAGAGGAGAGTCTAACAATAGTTGAAGGAACACAGGTTTCCAAGAAGTGAGCCAGTTCCACAAGTACATAAGGTAAAACAGACTGCAGGTGGCAGTTACAATAAGAAGATGATTAAAGGTGGGGTGGGCTATTGGTGGGTTATATAATAATAACAGCAACAATGAAAATGATCAATATAATCTGACCTTCTGGCTCTCTGCCTCCTTCAGCATCCCTATGTCTCCATTTCTTAGACATGTCATGACTGGTAAGAAATACGTATTAGGTCATTCATATGTCCAAAATAAATTTCCCATATGTACCTTGCCTTTGTTCACAAAGTTTCTGACTCATAGATCTCCAAGTCCTAGGGATTTTCTAAGACTTGAGAGAGCTATAGATGTCCCCCATTATGTAGATGTGGTGATTTTTGGAAAACACGCAAAGTTGCTCGCTGATTGCTGGTATAACCAACCTGTGAATAAATGATTGAAACTCCTGTTCCACCCATCCTCTTCGCCGAAGGGGCTTGGGGATGGAAGTCAAATCAGTCACCAAAGGCCAGTAAGTTAACCAATTATGCCTAGTTAATGAAGCCTCCTTTAAAATCCAGGATGCAGGGGCAGGGCAGGAGGGGTTGAAAGGGAGGGAAGCTGGAACCCTTGATGGTGGGAAATGTACACTGGTGAAGGGACAGGTGTTGGAACTTTGTATGACTGAAACCCAATCATGACTGAAACCCAATTTATAACTGTGTATCTCAATGTGATCAATTTTTAAAAATTAATAATAAATAATAAACAAAATTCCGGAGGCTGGAAATCTAGAAAACTTCCAGGATAGTCAACATGAGGCACTGCTTGGAAAGTAGCATTCCTTCTTTCCGGCTACATCCCAGTGGCCTCTATCTCAGCCCCATGCCATAATAAGGGCTCACTCCATAGCTCCTCCCTGACTTTCCACTTGCTGCTCCGCCACTGCAAGTGAGGATGGTCTCTGGCAGATAGCACTGGAACAGGAGACAGAGTCCCTCCCTTCCAACTAGGACCAATGTGCCTTCACACCCAGCCTGTCCCATATTAAAGACCACAAAGGATTCTGAAGGACTCAGATTAAGGACTCAGATTAAGGATGCTGAAGAGTCTGGCTGCTCACACAGCCTCATAACAGACCTACACATCAAATTACATGCTGCTCAGTTATGCTTCCTGTCAGTCAGTGAGGGCAGGCAGCAAAGAGAGAAAGCAACCTCCAGTCTAATTCCTCAGCATCTTCCAGAGGTTTAACTGCAAAGACTCACCCCCCACAATACATCAAGAACTATAGAAAACCAATGGGGAAAACACGTAGAAGCCCACCAACTTCAGTGAGTGAAAACAGTATCACCAGTGACATAAACATCACCAGAAACCAGCCAACTCAGTAAATCCTCAGACAGTGTCTTTAGTGATAGCATGATGAGGATGTTCAAGAGCTCAAAGAAATGATAGGACAGGAAGTCAGCAAAGCACAAGAAAGCACAAGCGTCGAAATGAAAACTACTACAGAAACGACAGAAATAGAGGCTGGAGCGATAGCACAGCGGGTAGGGTGTTTGCCTTGCAGAAGGCGGACCAGGATTTGATTCCCAGCATCCCATATGGTCCCCCGAGCACCACCAGGAGCAATTCCTGAATGCATGAGCCAGGAGTAATCACTGTGGATGGTTGGGTGTGACCCAAAAAGAAAAAAAAAAGAAAAGACAGAAATAAAGAGCATTGTAGGTGGTATAAAAGCTCAAAAGAAGTTCTGACTGACAGAATAATAGCAAAGAAAAAGGAGGAGGAAATATCTAGGAAACAGTATAAGGTGGAAAATAGTCTGAAAAGAAATGAACAGCACATCAGAACTATGAGGTGTGTTCAAGAGGAACAATATAAGAATCATTGAAAGTAATATGTCTGGAAAAGACATGGGCTTTTCATACCTTTTCTCATTCCTTAATGTGTTCCTCTTCTATTTGGGTCATCCTGTGTTATATCCTTTTATTTTAAAAATAGTAATCGAGTGAGCAAACAAGTTTTCCGGCAAGTGAACAAACAAGTTCCCCGGGTTCTGTGAGACTCTAGCAAGTTACTCAAGACAAAAGGGAGGTCATAGAATTCTGACTGAAACCACACAGCTAGAAAGAAACAAGCTCAGGCTCCTATCCTTTGTTGTTTGGCTGCCTTTTTTTCAAAATGAGATTCCCAGCATGAAAGTTTCTAAATTTTTATCTGGTTTCGCTGTTGATGTGAATGGGCACAGAAGTGTCATAATGATAGAAGCATCACATTTAGTTTGAGATTCGTTGGCATTATAGTACCTCTGTATTTTGCCTCTTTTCTTGTTTTGGTTTTTGGGAGACACCCAGCGGTGTCTAGCTCTGTGCTCGGGGACATTCTTGGTGGTGCTCAAGTAATCGTAGGTGATACTGGGTTTTGAACCTGAGTCAGCTGAATGCAAGTCAAACAACACATCCACTGTACTCTCTCTCTCTGGCCCGTCTTCATTCCATGAAAGTGCTCTATCAAGTTACCACAGGCTTGGTGGTTGAAAACAGAATTCACTCATCCAGTTTTTAGAAAGTTCAAAATCAAAGTTTCTATAGACCCAAAGGTTCTAGGAGACCAACTATTTCTGGCCTATTTCAGCTTCCTTCCTCTAAGTGCACTTAACTTGTGTTCACATCATTCCACTCCTAGTCACTCAGCTCCTGTATCACTCTGTCTCCTTCCTAAAGGTATTTACCAGGGTATTTCAGACCCACCCTGATAATTCAAGATTTTTTCCAACTTTAAATCCTTAACTACATATTTTCTTATTTTCAAATAAGGTCCAGCCACCATATCCTGAGTTTTAGAATATGGACACATTTTTGTGGGGTGTCATTAAGAACCCACCCCACCATCCCTACATCTTTATCTGGAAATGCTCCCCAAGGAATCAGCCAGAGAAACTTGGCAGCTTGGCTCATTTGTTTGTCTTCTCCCAGGGATCAGCTGACCAGCTGCACTCGCTGCTGTTCTGATATTGTCTCTAAATTTTTGATCAGTTTTCTAGTTGTATAAACAGGTGTGCAAATCCAGTCTGCTTCTCCAGCATTATGAGAAGCAGAAGCTCTACCAAAGAGTTTTAAATTTGTTGAATATGGCTATCTCTGGTGTCTTGCTCAATTCCACATAAGTAGTCTCACTGGAAGTCCTCCCACAGCAATTGATGAACAAATGAATGAAAAGCCAGCTCATCTAAGGCCTTCTGTTTTTCTCTAAAGAGTGGCCATGGGACTGGAGAGATAGCACAGCGGGTAGGGCGTTTGCCTTGCACGCGGCTGACCCGGGTTCGATTCCCAGTATCCCATATGGTCCCCTGAGCACCGCCAGGAGAAATTCCTAAGTACAGAGCCAGGAGTGAACCCTGTGCATCTCCGGGTGTGACCCACAAAGCAAGAAAAAAAAAAAAAGAAATTTTGGTGCTGGATAGAGTACAGGGGTGATTCCAGCACCTCACGGCTCCGGAGCACCCTAGAGCACAGTCCTGCAGGTCCCAAAGCATTGCTGGGGAGGCTCTGGGAGCCCCTGGCACCCAAGAACTGAACATCAATCTGGTCGGTCGAGACTCAAATTTCCTGAGCACCACTTGGGAAGCCCCCAAAATAAGACAGAACTTTGGTTTTCAAATCCATAATCTCTGTGACTTATCACTAAGTGTTTTATTTGTATCCCTTCTTTATGTGCATAGACCTGGGGTGACAAAAAGCTTCTAACAGGTGAAAAGAGGTAATGAAGCGAAAAAGTTTAAAAACTCTGTTCTTGAGCACTATCACAGGTTTTCTTAAAAAAAAAAAATTCTTTGGGGGTGGTTACACCTGGCAGTGTTCAGGGCTATCTCCTGGCTCTGCACTCAGGAATTGCTCCCGGCAGTGCTCAGGGGACCACAAGGGATGCCAGAGATCAAACCTGGGTCAGCCGTGCAAGGGAAGCACCCAGTCCACTGTACTGTCTCTCCGTCCCCCCTAGCACAGCTTTTCAAAGGCCCCATGGAGAGCACATTCGTTGGACATGCTTCTTTTTTTGAAAGTGAAGTAAATCACTTTATTTAGAAAGTTGAAATTAAAAAAAAAAAAAAGGACGGGGGAACCCCACAGAGTAAAAGCAATGATGCCCGCCAAGGTTGGGATGTGGGTAATCCACGGTGGAATGAGTCCCTAAACACTGTCTTGAAATCTCCTGGCCCAACTCCTCGTTTGCCCCAACTGGTATCACAGTGTCCTAGGCGGCTGCAATGTTAAACAGCTGCTCCTGACTGTTTTCAACAGCCCCTCAAAACATGGCTTTCACACCGGGCCATCTGAGTCAGAGCAAGCAGAAACAAGTTCGACGAAGGCAGTTTGCCATGATGCTCCAGTGAGTGAGTGGCAGGTCTCTGGGGCAAGGCTTTTCTTCCAGGGAATGCCAACCTGTTCTTCCCCCTCCCTGAGATTACAAGGCTGATGGTTTTGAAAGCTACCACGAAGCTGGGGAGGAGGAGGAACAAGACAAGTTAAAACAACAAAATTCACTGTGCTCACTGTGATTCAGTCATTTCACAATTTTTAAGATAATTCCAAGCCTTTGGTTCATTTCCAGAGTTCAGAAATCGTGATCAGTTTTTAATGACGTTTGCGTTTGCTCACTGATATCAGGAGAAAAAGATATTTGGAGGTCCTTGTTCTCCCATCTGAAGTGTGTCAGCAGGAATTCAAGTGTGTAGACGTGATTAGATCTAGAACAGTAAGACTTTCAAGCAGGAAATTTTATCCTCTTAGAATAAAACTCTGGGTAATACTGAAAGCAGAAAAATAGGGGGCCTTGGTAATGAATTTTTGAAAAACGATGGAAGTTAAATAACTGACTACCCATGAAGTAACCCAGAAGCACGAGAAGCACATCCCATTGAGATGCAAAACTGAATCTCTTTGGAAATGGAGAAACTGAGACACCACCTGAAGAAAACCATACCCCCTCAGAAAAAGGAGAAGCTATGGGAAAATGTAAAAATTGCAATGAGAATGTGAAAGGACCATCGAAAGTCCAAGGCTTTTCAAGTGAAAACACCCAGATTAACTTTTGCAGAGAACTCCAGGCCCAGACAATTTGGGGAAATTGTATAGAATCTCCCAAAAGCCATCCTGTAGCTTTTTTTTTTCCATTCTGGAAGCCCATCTTCGCTCTTGAACATGTATTTCTCTCTTCCTCTCAGTTCTCTAAGTACATTTCTTTAAATAAAAACGATTTTGCTTCACCATTTAGCCTCCTCCTGTCATGCTCTGCAAGAAAAGGCAACAGACCTGGAATGCCTGTGACAAGGTGAGGACTGAAGTTCATTTCCCGCAAAGAGCAATTCGATGCTCCAGCTTGAGTTCTTCCCCCAAGAACTCAACTTCTGTGCCACGCAGAAGAGTGGGCTTTGGACCAGCCTGATAGATGGGTCATGGAGCCGGTGTGACGCGAGCATTCGTGCTGTTTAGGTGGTGGAAGCAACCACCTGACCAGTCCTGACTCATGCAAGGCCTTTCCCTGGGTGGCCCAGGTGGGTTGAGCAGAGAGGGGGAAGGGTTATTTTCTCAACACTACCCACCCCCCGACCTGCTCCCCACTTTACCAGTCACCTACAACAATTAAGAACTGATGAGGGAGGAACAAATTGTCTGGTGGGCCCCAGCACAGGACCCAGGCCCGAACTGTCCCGCCTGTTTGGGATCAATATGCTGGATCCCCAAGAGTGGCCTAGGGCCCCCTGAGGAGCTTGGGAAAACACACACACACACACACACACACACACACACACACACACACACCCATGCGCAAAGGAGAAATGTAACATTTCTGACTATTCTTTTTTAAATAGCTGATAATAGTTAATAGGCGACTGTGGTATCTGGAGTATACTTAAACATATATAAGTCATAATATTCACAATAAAATGTAAACTATAATCTCTGCTACTCAAACCTGTTTTAAAACAGGTTCGTATGTGACAATTTAAAGGTACTAAGGAACTCTGCTTTGTCATTCTTTTTTAAGAGATACAGAAACAAAAATGTTTGAATTTTTGTATAATTATTTGAGAGCTCTTGTCTTTTTAAAAAAAAATTATTATTGCTTTTTGGGTCACACCTGGTGATGCTGAGGGGTTACTCCTGGCTCTGTGCTCAGGAATTACTCCTGGCAGTGCTTAGGGGACCATATGGGATGCCGGGAATTGAACCCGGGTCAGCCATGTGCAAGGCAAATGCCCTGCAGCTCTGACCAAGGTGGTAGACTGGTGGCTCTGTGAGACCTAGTTTAAGAGGGTGTGTCTTGTTCAGGAGCCACAAACCAGGCGCCAAAAGGTCCTGGCATAGGAGTCAAACATTTACCAAACTCCCAGGTAAGTCCTTTCTACTTATCACAGCACTCAAGCAAAAATTTTGATCTTTCCATGTAGCTGAGGCCCAGAAACCGGCCAGAGACCAGCTTGAAAGCTCACTACACAGAGCCCACTGGTGCCTGACAGCATTCTGCAAACACAGGCGTACCACAATCACCTGCAAGTATTCTCATAAAGAAGCCCCAGCCAGGCTGCCAGTGGGTTAGCTTCGCAGTAGGACCACCCCCCCCCCGGACTCAGAGACCCCTCCCAGCATCTCCATCTTTGCCTCTCGCCATCCCCCAGTCCAGATTCATGCTGCCGGAGATCAGTCTCCAAACTCTGAATCCAGGTGTGCCCCAGGAATCTGGGACCTCACTTGCCCCTCCACGTCCCACCCTCCCTCCCCCAAGGCCAGACTGCCTGGGAGGACAGCTGCGCCGGGGCCCCTCCCCCGGCCCTAGTTTCCACATCAAAATCCAAAGCCAGAAGGGGATACTGACACTGTCTCACTAAAATATTGCTGCATCTGTCACTGTCACTGTCCTCCTGTTGCTTTACTTGATTTGCTCGAGCGGACACCAGTAACAGCTCACAACAAATTGTGAGACTTGTTGTTACTGTTTTTGGCATACTGAATATGTCATGGGGAGCTTGCCAGGTTTTGCTGTGCGGGTAATATACTCTCGGTAGCTTGCTGGGCTCTCTGAGAGGGGCGGAAGAATCGGACCTGGGTCAGCCGCGTGCTAAGGCTGTGCTATCTCTCTACCCCTCATAATTCAAGAACAGACTATCTCCATAAATTTCTGGTAACTAAATAACTAGTTGAAGACGTCCTTGTCATACTCAAATACCACTAATGTGATAAAGAAAATAATCGGAACTGTAACAGAGGTATATGCAGGAGCCCACTGGGGTATAAACTACTGAGCAGATCAGTACTAGGGTAACTGGGAATCTAAAGTTCTAACATACACACCCATAAAACACAAAAACAATAGGGGAACAAAGGTAAGTCATCTGCTGTGGAGACAGGGACAAAAAGTCCAGGCAATTCCTCAAGCTCATCAAAACCTGGTCAAAGAGGACCCCAATCAACATTCACTGCATTGACGACAGAAATTAAGCAAGCACTAGCAACTGAAATTAAGAAACCACTTGAAGAGTAATGCAACGAACTCAAAGAATTGATTCAGAGTAACATGCAAATTGATGGAGCTAAATAACACAACAATAAGCCATAATAGCAGAATCTGATAGACAGAGAAACCATATAGATAACGTTGAAGACAAAATGCAAGCCATCATTGAGAAGGAAGAGGCAAAAGAGAAGTAAAAGGGAGATAACATAAGTTACATAATGGGTAACAGCAAAAGAAATAATCTCTAAATTACAGGAATACAGGAAGAAAAGAAAAAAAGAAAAAAGGAAAGAATATTGGATGAAGATTCATCCTGGAGATGCAAGCATGGTTTAACATATACAAATCAATTCATGAAATACACCATATCAACGCAAGGAAAGGTAAAAATTATAAGATTCTATCAATTGATGCAGAGAAAACTTTCAACAAGATCCAACATTCATTCACGATAAAAAAAAAGTTTCAACAAAAGACAGTAACAGCCATCTATAACAAACTCACAGTCAATACAATTATTAATGGTAAAAAACTGGAAAAAAAAAGCATTCCCTCTGAGATCAGGTACAAGGGGCAAATGCACACTGTCCTCATTTCTGTCCAATATTGTACTAGAAGTCCTAGCATCAGCAATCAGACAAGGTAAAGAAATCAATGGAATAGAATTGGAAGAGGAGAAAATCTACCTCTATTTGCGGATGGCATAAGAATATACACAGAAGACCCTGAAGAGTCCACTGAAAGGCTCCTAGAAACATTAAAGTAGTACTGCAAAGTAGTAGATTACAAAGTCAACACACAAAAATTTGTCACATTCTTGTATGCAAGGAAAGAACTGTAATAGAGAGAGATCAGAAAGGCTACTCCATTCAAAATAGTGTCGCAAAATATCAAGTACTTAGAAATCAACTTTAAAAAAAAGTGTGGGCGATCTATTCCTTAAAAACTTTAAGTCACTTAAGAAAGAGAAGGTGATCTTAGGAAATGAAAAATATTCCATATTCATGGACTGGAAGGGTATTATATTCAACACAATGCCCATTCCAAATTCAGATGGCATTCTTCAAGGACTTAGATCATTAATAAAGTTTGTATGGAATCATAAACACTTCAAAACACTTCAAGTCAAAAACAAGAAAATGGGCAGTGTCTCTCTAACTAGCTGAAACTATACTATAAAGTGATAGTGATCAAAATGGCATGGTGCTGGACTAAGGAAAGATTCTCTGACCTGTAGATTCAAATTGAGTACCCAAGGATAAATTCCCAGATCTATGGTCAACTAACTTTCAACAAGGAAGTCAGGTGCATGAAATAAAGTGAAATAGCCACTTCAGCAAATTATGCTGGGGAAACTGAATAGCCACTTGTAAGAAAATGAAACTAGATCCATATCTCACAATGCATACAAAAGTCAGTACAAAATGGATCAAAAATCTTGAGAGAAGACCAAAATCCAGAAAGTACACTGAAGAAAAAACACTGATAGAACACTCCAAGATTTGGGTCTCAAAAGGGTTTTCATTGACAGATACAATTAGCAATGGAAATAGAAGTATAAGTAAACAAATGAGACTACATCAAATTAAAGAGTTCCTGTGTGGAAAAAAAAAATCCATGGGCTAAAACTAAAATACATCAAACTGAATAAGACAAAATATTTGTGCTCAACACATAAAGGTTCAATAACCAAGATATATAAAGAACTAGCAAAGATGAATTTTTTCAAAGAAACTTCAAACCCCTATTATAAAATGGAAAGAGGAAATAAACAGACACTTCTCTGAAGACAAATGGATGGCCAAGTAGCACAGGAAAAAGTGTTTATCATCACTTATTATTGTCATCACTTATTATCAGGGAAATTCAAATCAAGATGACATGAGATATCTAACACCAGTGAGAATGGCACATATCAAAAAAAAATACTGGGAACAATCTGTGTTGGAAGGGACGTCAGGGGAAAGGAGCTCTCAGCCACTGCTGGTGGGAAGGTCTGGTTCAACCCCTGTGAAAAACAGTATGGAGCTATCTCAGAAAAGAAAAAAAATACAGAGTTAACTTTCAACCCAGTAATTCCACCCCAAGACAGAAAAACATTCATTCGAAAGGACATAGCACACCATTATTCATTAGCACTCTAGCACTTAGCACTATAGCCAGGATAAGAAATTAACCCAGGTGTGCAACTGCAGATGAGTGGATATGATGTTGTGGTATACGTACACAATGGAATACTATGCAGCTGAAAGAAAGAAATTTATGCAATTTGCCACAGCTTGGATAGAACTGGAATTTACTGAGCTGAGTCACAAGAATTCTCTTATTCTTGTCACAGATAATTCTCTTATTTATCTGTGGTATACATAGTAACAGAACACGGGAAAACAAGGCATCAAAGCAGGGATTCTTGGATTTTCCTGGAAGCTGGACTATAGAATTAAGTATAGGGGGAAGAAACTGAAGGTGGGCAGCATGAAGAGACAAATGGACAGCAATGAGCAGAGACCCCAGACACACTGGTGGTGAAGAGGTGTTATGTAACAATATATTTAAACCATAGGCCCCCCAACAAAACTGAAAGCAGGAGACCCAAACCACAATCACCGAGCCCAAAACTGTGCCTGTTAAGGACACAGGCTGGAGAACAGGAGAGAGAAGGTTCAGGGAAGTTGACGCTGGTGATTGCACAGGTGTTGGAAAATCATACACATGAAGCTCAGCTGTGAATAACTTTGTAAATCATGATGCCTAAATAAAAAACTTAATTTTAAAAATTTAAAAAAATTTAACTTTAAGGTTCTGAGAGTCTTTCTCCTATAAAAATTAAAATAGACCATTATATCTATAAAGGAAGCTAATACTAAACAATGTTGTCAACTGGTTTTAGTTCGCACAGGAGCTACTCCACATTTACTAAGACTTAGCTCGCTGTATCTTAGTTTATCCTGACTCTTGTTATTTCTGTGTAAAGTCTGCTCCAAAGTGGATAACAAATTGAAGACACAATGATTACCTTCAGTTAAACATGCTTTTCTGCTTAGAATAGGACTTAAAAGAGTAAACCACTCCATCCAAATAAACATGAAAGCCTCACGCAGGAGTGGGGAATGAGTTCTTCCACTATACTTAACAACTTGTTTTTTTTTTTTTAACATTCTCTACGTTGTTTAATGTCCCAGATCCATACTTCTGTTTCTTCCAATCAAATCTCTGAAGTTGACTTTGCCTTTAGTTCAGACTAAACAGAAAGCTACAGGGTTTTATTTTATCTTCATTTCCATTCTGGCTCCAACAAGCTGATTAGTAAGAAGTCTACATATGCACTTTCTATAGAGCGGAAGTTTTTTTTTTCTTGTCTGAAGACACGTCAAGTCAAAAAAAGATCCAAATAATAGGCTGAATAGTAGGATGAAGATAATGGTTCCATAAGTTTTCCTAAACTTTTCTTTAAAAATACTGGTTTCCACCTGCCCCCTAGGAATCCAAACGACCGCCAACTTCCAGAACCCAATGAAAAGCCCAGGTACGTGGGATCAGTGACTGTAAACTCAGGGGATAGGGAATGGGCTGGTCCTTCTCATCTCCCTGTCCCTACGGGACCCTGGATGTCATGCCCATGAACTGCCTCCAGCTGCTATTTAAGCTCATTAACAGTCATGATCAACAATCTCACTGCAGAGATTTCTCCATAACCTAATTATTCTAAAATTTTAGAATTCTAGGAGTGTGCGCTACTTTTGTGGCTACACAACATCTTAAGCTATTCATAACAAGCACTGACGCTGTCACTGTCCTCCCGTTGTTCATTGATTTGCTCGAGTGGGCCCAATAACATCTCCATTGTGACAATTGTTACTGTGTTTGGCATATTGAATACGTCACGAATAGCTTGCCAGGCTTTGCTATGCAGGCGAGATACTCTCGGTAGCTTGCCAGGCTCTCCGAGAGGGGCGGAGGAATCACAATACAAAATAAATTACCTAGCATTTACCTGTTCAGCAAGTTTTGAGTGGTGGTAGAAAAATTCAAAATAATGGTGGCGGGAAAGTGTAAG
>JAOXYA010032584.1:0-12921 GCA_028565675.1 Sorex palustris
TCCAATGGAGACGTTACTGGGCCTGCTCGAGCAAATCGATGATCAACGGGAGGGCCTTTACTTTACTTTACTTTTAATAATGAGAGCTAGATCTTGACTTGAAAAGAATAACATAAATTGATTGAGTTTAATTTTATTTAGTTTTATATATAAGGCTTGTTCATGACAGACTCTACTTTTTTAAACTCACATTCCCATTTATGTTTGTATGTACATAGAAATGTGTGTGTATATCTATCTATCTATCTATCTATCTATCTATCTATCTATCTATCTATCTATAAAGTTTTTAATCTATCTGACTTTGGGCCACACCCAGCTGTGCTCAGGGTATGCTTCTGACTCTGTGGTCAGGGATCATTCTTGGTTGGAGCTCTGGAAATTATGGGCAGTGTTTGAAATTGAATTTGAGTCAGCTCATGGAGAGCAAATTTCCTACCTGCGGTACTATGTTTTCTGCACCTAAGACTCTGCAGATTTAATTCCAGGTATAATGAGTTATCCATCTCTGTCCCAGAAAGAGTAAGAAAAAAGAATTAACTTGAACTCTCAATAATACTCTTTCTAATAGTTTATGAACAAAATCATGGCCTACAGAGGAAAGATTTCCTATAATCTTTATAAAACAACACATATTTTATCACAATTATAAATATTACTGGAATAGTGAATACATTACTTTTAATGAGATAAGTTACTACAGCTGACAAGTGAAAAGAATTAAATAAATCATTTGATGTATATTAGTGAGAGTATTAAAATACTCATAGATCTCAGTAAAAGTTACTCAAGATTATGATTTCAGTTATGATTCTTAAAGATTTATAAGAAAAATAATATCTATTGAAAATGATATCAAGGATAAAATTATGCTTGGCAAATAAATGAGTTCTCCTTGTAAATGAATAAACAGCTCAGGAGCTCAGAATTTGATCAATGAAACATTCATACTATATAAATTTAATTTTCTATCTACTGGCATTAAGAAGATTGCTACATTTTTATTTATTTAACATATGGTTTATTCAAATTGTCATGAATAACAATTTTCTACTTTTACTTTATTTCCCTATATTTTTAGCCTAAATTACAATTTCAATGACCTTCTTTTGAGCATAGAGAAATGTTCCTTGTAGGATATCTTAAAGAGTAGAACTAAAAACTACCTCATGACTAAAGGAACCAAAAGAATTTGTAATAGTGAGATTCAGCTAGCAATTAGGTCCTTGGGAAATGTGCATAGATTAATACATAGAACCCAGATGGTTTGGGATATTTCAGTACTTTATTTAGTAGCATATTAGGGTGACTTCTACCTTGGCCTATAAACATTATAGTCAAATCCCTCCTTGTTCCAGTTCCACATACCCCTGCCTCAAACACCCCTCTCTGGAATGCCCAGCCTAGGAATCCAGCTCTAAATCCATCCAAGCATGAAGTTCAGTTCTTATGTCATCCCTGTATGAAGTCTAGGTCTTATCCTTTCGACACATGAAATTCAGACATCTTTCCATCCCATGTATGAAGCCTATGTCTCATTCAATCTTGTCAAGTACTGGTTATGTCAAGTTCTGGTCTCACACTGCCTGGTCCAATATGCCTTCTTCCAGTGCTGTTTGAATCTTCACAATACTTGTTACCTGATGCCCAGGTCTGAGAATCAGCTGGTGTCTAATGCTTTTGTCTCATTGCTTTCTTCTTTATTCCCAATCTATCATGTATGCAAGCTATCTTTAGTTTCTGCAATCCATCCAGGTAGGTGTGTTGGGCCAGAAAATGGAAACTCCGTATCCAGTGTCCATTCTCATATATTTTCTTCCCTGATCTCCTTCCTAAACTTAGCTATGGTTGTAGTCTGACTGATTGGGTTCTATACAGGGAACATGTCATCTGCATAATCTTGCCTCTTACTGCCCTCTAGGACAGGGTGCTCTAAATGGCTTAGGGAATTAGGACTAAAAGTCCATCTTCTGCAGCTACTTCATGAAAAGAGGAGAATATACCTTCTCCCAAAGTAATGGAGGCACCCCTCCTTTTTCTTAGAAGAGGAATTATTGGGGAGTGTGTCTGTTTCTGAGATGGTTTGACAAATACTCTCTTGGAATTCCAGGACTCTGGGGAGACACACTGGGTTTTAAGACCAGGATAAAGATGTTAGATATCTTGAAATACTGCGGTATGCTGAGAATGACAATTGAACCTTGGGGAATGTCACTTGGGTAAGAGGCCTCTATACAAGAGTATATGCAGATTGAAAGTGGGGATGTGTTACTGAGAAGGATGAAGTTGAAGTCAAACTCAGGTACTTAGCCAGAGGATTTGAAGAGGTAGTTTAGGCCTATGCAGATTTGGAATTGGTGTTCCCTGACCTTGCCATTGGTGCTGGAGTCTGCCTTCCTATCTCCATTGAGAAAGAGATGTCTGAGTTAGAGTTTCCAGATGCCTGATGTAAGGGACTTATCCACCGCCTTCTCCTGGGAATGATGAATTCAACTCAGGATATCAGGAAACTAGATGGCTACATGAATAGAGAGAAGGACTTGGAATGAACTTGGAATTGGCTCCTCTAGAGAGTTTGTGATCCTCCTGGTGAGTGGTGAGTGAGCCCTGCTACATAAGTTTTAACTCCAAAAATTGGGGGATAAACATGCTCCCAAGATGACATGGGGTTGTGGAGGACATGCTGACCAAACTCACGGAGAAGAAACTGTCATAAGAAACTGGAGGTGAAGGTGCCCCTTTGCAGTAAGGAGTACTCAGAATCGACATGAAAGATCTCAAATAGTGTGTTTCCAAGTGACTGGGCTCAAGTGAGAGGAAGGAGTGACACTTAGGAAGAAGCTGGCAACGTCCTTCAGGAAAAGCATTATTCATTTCTGTGCTACAGATGAACAGGGTGCTTGCGCTCACCACCACAGATTTGTCTGGGTTCTGGTCATTTGTAAAACTAAACAGACCACTGTTATGTTGAGAGAGAATAGATTCATAGCACTCCAGGTCACATCTGTGGTTTTAAAGCTCCCTGGAAGCTATCAGAAACCCAGTGTCTTGCCATTTTCCCTCTACCTGAACTAGAAAACTTTGCCTCTGTGTTTTTGGATCCTGGGAAGCTTCCAGTAGGTGAACTCCCTTACACAGCAGGCAAAACCCAAGAGGTATCTATTGGGTACCATTTCCCGCAATGCCCTTCTTGGTGGCAGAGGTTAAACAGGCCTGCTGATACAGACATGACAAAAGTTTGACACAGGGTGGTCTCAGAGGTATCTTTTCTTTGAGTTCTTTTTAGGACACTGTGCTCCTCCTCCAGTGCTCCTTCTTCAATTAATTCCATTAGCTCTCAGGGTAATCACCAGCCAATCTGGAGGTGATAATTAAACATTTATTCTCTTTCTGGGCTCATGTGCTTGTACTTGTCTGGGCAAGTCAAAGAGATGCTGCAGAAATTGCAGATAAAAACTCCACTTGTCTCAATCATGTTGAGTGACAACGTATGAGAAAGGTGAGTTGGGCGTGTGTCTTGCAAATGATAGAACTAGTTCTATCCACAGCAGCCTATATGATTCCCCTAAGCTCACCAGAAGTGACCTTGAGCACAGAGAAAGGAGTAATCCCTGAGCACTGCTGGGTAGAGACTCTGCAATGGCTCTTCTGAAGAGGACATGGAACATGTAGATGGGAAATAAATGGTAGAATTGGGCAACAGAAATGACTGTATTTTGTTTGTTTTATTTTGCTGGTTTGGGGGCCATACCCAGCTGTGCCCAAGTTCTCTTTCTTTGCTTGGTGACCAATACTATTGGTGCTCAGGGGACCATATGCAGTGCGAGATATAAAAAACAGGTTGGTTGCACACAAGGCAAGCACCTTACCCGATATATTATCTCTCTGGCCTCTATGGCAGCTTTTTAGCAAGAATGTCCAAGGACAGGATGAAAAGCTAATGGGTGAGTACCTCTAAATCAGAAACATCAAATTAAACTATAGCATAAACTATGCACTGATCATGATTTATACACAGAGAAGCTGAAAATAAAGGCACTGAATATCCGACTATTGCTCAACCAATGCTCTGTAGGGATGTTGCCTCAGACTGTGTGAAATTCAAACCTACCTGCAAGAGTCCATAGTTGAGTTTTATCCCCTGACACTTAAGTGACTGTGGAGAGACAGACAGAAATGAAGCAAGCAGGTGAGAGAGATAGTATAGGAGGTGTAATAAGCTTGTACTTGCAAATAGTCAAACCCAGTTTAAAACACTGGCAACATGTAACCCCCTTACACAGCCATGGTTACTACTAAGCCCAGAGCCCAGGATAGTCCCTGAACCCTGAAGCAGGATATGCACTCTCCAACCTATCCCTTCCAAAAAAATCAAACATTTCTCTTTTTTGTGGCTCTTGATACTATCAGCTGCTGGCTCCCAAAAGGTCTCACTCTGGTTCACTGTATAGATGTTAATTTCCCTGTGTTGTGGCAGCAAAATAAGTTACAGAGAGTTCTGGCTAGTTTTTGGTGCTTGGGAACTGCATACAAGATTAGCAGCTAGATCCAAGGTATCTTGGGTGTTTCTCAGTCATTATTTAGCAGCACAAGCAGAAGTATCTTTGCTCTGTGGGCTGTAGTCATAGCAACAGGTCTCTTGCTCTTCCTGTCCCCTGCTATATGAGTTTCACTCTGCCCGGTGCACAGGATCCAATGCATAAAGAAGGTAATTGACAATATCAAAAGTCACTTTTTTTACTATGCTGCTGTTGTACTCATTCACCATGAATTCTGCAAAGGATATTTACAAATTTCACAGATAATTTCTATTAAAATTGATTCTTGTTATGCTGGTATTTATTTAGATTCATTAATATTCATTTAGAGCACCCAGACTATTTGTTCTTCTTAAGAAAAATTAATTTTAAAAAATTTTATACAGTTACATAAGTGTGATTGTTTCAGTAGGTTTTCAGATAGAGAGAGCAGTATTGATTTGCAGCATTTGACAAATTCTCTGAACTAGGTTATTTTACCTAAGCCACAGATAAATTACCATTGAGATCTCACTAAATAAATAATTGGTGAAAAAAAACCAAAGTGTTTATGAGTCCATATGAGCTGATAATGATAGTCATCATAGCACTGGATATGACAAAATATTTTACTAAAAGTAATAAATGAGAGTACTTTTCTTTTTTCTCTCATAGGGGAGGGCCTTTTTAGAAGTAGGTAGAGTGAAGGTAGCAGGGGAGTGAAACTAGGGACATTGATGATGGAAAATGTACACTGGTGAAGTGTACAGACATTGGAACATTATATGACTGAAAGCCAATCATGAACAACTTTGTAACTGTATTTATTTGAGAATATGAAAATTTTTCTACATGAGAATTATTATAAGATTAATAGTCACCAAAAGAGGATTTGTAGTAAAATTCAGCCTTAGAAAAAGCTCTATTATATTGCTTACTCAATTTTTCACTTAATCTTTAATTCTCACCATATTGTTCTATTCCAATAGTCATCCTAAAAAAATCCTCCTCATGTGTCTTACTTTAGATGTTCATAAATATTCCATTTTCTTCTTACACTTGCTGATACCCGACAGATTTGATGATTTCCATTTCTTTCATCCATACTTGATGGACAATAATGTGGTTGCTTTGCCTTCATAGGCCCTAAGTACTTTAGTATGTATATGTATGTATGCATATTAACAAGAATTAGACTCAATATGGTCAAAGTGCTTCTTGCGTGTGTACTTTGTACAAACTCTCATTTCCTTTAGGTCATTTCTCTGCCTTACTATTCTACAAGAAATTCTTGGTCCCTGCATGCTGGATGTGAAAGCAGGTCACTGTAGATCTGTAGATGCAGGGTGGAAGAGGAGACACCAGCATGATTCCTAAGGGTTGCCATATACCCCCAAGAAAAATGTTGGTTTTGCAAGAAACCAACTCCAATCCCATGGGAGTTTATTAAACCATTGACCCACTCACACCAGCTAGACTGCCTCCAAACAGAATCACTTTCTCCACTGAATCCACACCCATTTTTCTAACTTGTTTCTCTAAAATGCCCTGCATAACCCCTTTAACTCCAAATCTGAGAGCAGGACAGTTGAAAGTACAAGGACACTATCTTTTCAGGCTGCTAACAGGAACATCAACATTTTTTGCTTGTTTGTTTTTCTGTTTCCTTGTTCCAACATTTGTTTCTCAAGTAATTGGCTTTTGAGAAGCAAGTACCATGTCTTGGCTTCATAACAAGCACATTCTTGAAAAATCAACCCTAGAAAAACAAAAATAACACAACATTTGTCTCAATTTATTCTCATGGAGTCATCAAATTATGAAAGGCTTTATTTTCTAAAGACATTATTTAGAATCAATTGTATTGTACATGGAAACACTAAAAATGCAGGATATGTGGAAATAGAAGAGGAAAACAAAAAGGGGAGATATTTTAAATGACATTTCCTAGATATCAGGAGAAAAAAGAACACAATGTATTTTTTTCTAAATATACTGGCATTTTACACAAAACACTGAAGAGAAGTCACCTTAGGAAATGATTTTATTTCTGTAGGTGAAGTCTTTATCCTTTTCAGTAAAAATCAAAGTATATGAATAGAATAAATAAAGAACTAAAGAACATTTTTGTGATATATCTTGCTAACTTAGGATGTGTCATTTAATCAAAAGACAAAGTACATATAAAAAACTTGAGTCAAAATTTATTCTTATGATATATAAAGTAAGAATCATTATGGAACAGATTAAAATTATTATTCTTTTCTGTAATAGCAAGTACAATTTGCTTAGAACATGAGAACATGTTTGTGAAATCTATATCTATCTATATGTACATATGTGTTACAAAGTAGATTAAGCAATATTAAAAATGTTCATTACCTGTGCATTGATCAGCTTGATGAATAGCAAAAATGTTGCATGACAAATAAAAAGAAAAACATAAAAAAATATGCAACATAAAAATCAGTATGTAAAAAACCACTTTAAACATCTCTCAAGGACTGGAACGATAGCACAGTGGGTAGGGCATATACCTTGCACGCAGTCAAATGGGGTTTGATTCCCAGCATCCCATATGGTCCCCCGAGCACTGCCACAAGTAATTCCTGAGTGCATAAGCCAAGAGTAAGCCCTGTGTAATGCTGGTGTGACTCAAAAAGAAAAAAAATGTCTCTCAAATTCTGTGAAGAGATGAACACTGAGTGGTTAAGACAACATCTCACCCCCAGCAGCTGAATTTAATTTTTCTTCCTCCCTCTTTGGTTACAAATAACTTGAATTATTTAAGTTAGTGGAATTTTGCTTGAATGAGATTATTTTTTTATCTTCAGCTACATTCTTTCTGACTTCATGAGGAACTGAATCATCAGAGATAATGGCCAGTGATTTTACCCACAAAACAGACCCTCGCTCCATGAACTCTCATGTATTATTTGTTGAGAAACTGAAAACGCTAATGGTCAAGAAATCTGATGTGGAGGCAACAAAATATGAAAAAATTGTTGACTGATTCGTTCATAAGGGCTTTGCCTTGTACAATACATTCATGAGAGAAATGCCCGTGGTGCTATAGCCAGAGAGAGGAAGGCAGTATGATTACAGGCCAAGGTTTGGACATTCATCTGGCTTCAGAGCCAAAAGGAACAGAGGAAAGCAGATATGAAAGAGTCTGCAGCTAAGATGGACAGATCAGTACCACAACACAGTCCTCCGCCCCCTCTACACAGCTCCTCTTTGGATTTGGACTAAATTTCAGCGGTATTATTATAACAGAATGCATAGTTACCTGGCACATGTTCCTCCTCCTCCCCTTATACCTGGGGTTGTAGTCCCTTCAGAACGCCAGTGTATCAGGTTATATGAGAAAACATTCATGAAGAAGAAAATGTGACTTTGTGACTAAGAGTGGCCAGCGAGAATCTTCCAAGGCTAGAAAGTTGAAAGGAGATGATATGCAGGATATTAAGGAGTTGACCCAGAGAAACCAAAAAGTGGATTCTCTACTGGAGACCTGGAAAAACTGAAAAGGAACAGAGCAAACAAACAAGCAGTAGAGATAAATAACAATAAATCAGAAGGGGTGCAGAAGTTCTCTGAAGAAAGGTGAGACTAATGTGAAGATGGAGTCTGAGTGGGGTCCAGATGACTCTGTTGAGGAGACCTACTCACTGATGATGATAATGAAGAAGGGGGAAAAGATCAGCTGGAGTTGATCTAGGATAAGGGAAAAAAGCCAAGAAAGGAGAGGATGACAGAGATACCACCAGTGGCAAAGATGATTCAAGTACATAGAGAGATTTAGGAATCTACTCCCATGATTTCTTTATCTAGGTGCTTGTCTATGATCAAAATTTCACCAGATTCTCTTCCCTAGTATCTTCACACCTGCTCAATGTTCTTCACATTCTTGTCCTTCCCGTATTCAATAATTCATATTGCCTTGTGCTTAGTCGAATTTTCACTTCCTTTGACGCTCCATTTAGTTAAGTCTGAACGTGTAATTTAGTTTGCTTTTAATTTTGATACCTCTTATGATTTAACAATTAAAAAAGTATGTTTCTCTTTTAAGTATCTCTCTCAATTATTCAAAACTATCTGAAATTAGTGCCTACTTATATCCTTCATTATTAGTGTCTCCACTCTGACACAGCTTTGTGCATGCAATAAAAACTAGTTTTAAATTTAAAGAAACTTTTAAAAATAGTTTCATTAAATTCACAAAATGTTATTGTGTAATTTTAAATGCTTAATTTATAATCATATAATTGACCAAGAGTATTAAAAATGAAAATCAATGAGAAACTAGTTACAAACCAAAGAAAGGATAGAAAAAAGATAGAAAGTATTAGGTAGATAATACTTTGTATTAAAAAAATGTTAGTTAACGCAAAAAAAAGTGCTGAGAAGTGGACTTGTAGTGCAAACTCTTAGTTAAAACAATTAAAATCTCAAATAAATATTATAAACCCCCAAACTAAGAATCTACAAAATATGCAAAACTCAAAGCAATGAGGAGGAAACATAGAAAAGATTAAAAAATAAGGAGATGGATAAAAATATTAATGAATGGAATGAATAAAACTCTTCTGAATAAATTTTATAAATGACAAACATCATACAAATTGACCAAAATGAAAGGGGAGAGAAAACACTATACAGCCTTAAGATCTAATTTATTAAAAGGGAATATTATGAACAATTACACATTAACAAACTGCTTAATGAATATAGCATTGTAGAACTGTCCTCCCTTTGTTCATTGATTTGCTCAAGCAGGCACCAGTAACGTCTCCATTGTGAGACTTATTGTTACTGTTTTTGGCATATCAAATACATCATGGGTAGCTTGCCAAGCTTTGCTGTGTGGGCAGAATACTCTCCTTAGCTTGCCGGGTTCTTCAAGAGGGAAGGAAGAATCGAACCCAGGTTGGCCGTGTGCAAGGCAAATGCCCTACTGGCTATGCTATCACTAGGGCCACTTAATGAATATAATATGAAAAAAATAATAATAGTGCACAGATTATCAAAACTAATTCAAGAATAAAAAGAAAAATTGGAATGTTTACTTTTCAGCAACAGGAAGTTGAATTAGTATTACTATAATCACCTACAGAGAAAAGTCAGAGGCATTACTAGATGAATTGTTGATATCTTTCCTTATCCTATTAGTCTAGTGTAACTCAGTACCAGAAAACTAGAGATAAATATTACTTCTAGATACAAATATTTATATAGAGATATGTAGGTATCTTCAATAAATAATAAACTGATGTTAGTAATATACAAAACTATTATATTCTAAAATAAAATAAAATTAACCATAAAACTCCAAGATTATTTCATTTCTAAGAATCAATGAATGTATCATATTAATATATTAACATATTAATATGTTGATTTTGTGTTTTTAATCTGTGTTAAAAAGCCACATCTAATGGTGAGTTACAAGAGGTATGTGCTGGTATTTACTCATTAATCAAAAGAAGTATTTGCTGCAGAGATTAGTCAATGCACTGGAGAGCTTGTTTTGCACGCAGGAAGTTCAGATTTGAATGCAACACCATAGAGTCTCTTGAGTATGGCCAAGAGTAATCCATGACCACCACCAATTGTAACTCAAATTGAAAAAATAAAATTATACATATACTTTTTAATATTTTGGCAGGTCCTCAATCATAGAATTAAAATAATAAAATTAACACGTAACCCTTATATTCTATTTCAAATTGTATATATTTAAGAGAATTAAGGCCCCCTGTTTATCCAAAAAAATGCTAACAGAAGCTTTACAAAATTACCTTAAAATAAGTAAAATTTATTATCTATCAGTTAACAAATAAACGAAGAGAATGTGATACTGAAACACAAAAATGAATGGACTAGTCTTGGAGGGACTTTGAAATTATGATGGCAAATGAAAAGACCCCATATTTTAATAAATGCCCCATATTTTATGTAGCACTGTAGCACTGTCATCCTGTTGTTCATGGATTTGCTCGAGCAGGCACCAGTAACGTCTCCATTGTGAGAACTGTTACTGCGTTTGGCATATCAAATACGTCACAGGGATCTTGCCAGACTTTGCCACGCAGAAGGGACACTACTGGTAGCTTGCCAGTCTCTCCGAGAGAGAACACTTCCCTAAAAAATCTAAAATACAGCAATATGGCATAAATACACCAATACAGCAAACAGCAGTTTACAAAATCAATACACACAAAAAAGTTTCATTTCTATAAGCAAATAGCAGACTAGAAAAAAGAAATAAAGACAGTTCCAGGACTAGAGTGATAGCACAGCAGGGAAGGCATTAGCCTTGTACATAGCTGAGCTTGGTTCAATTCCATCATCTTTTGTGGTCCCTCAAGCACTGCCAGGAGTGATTTCTGAGTGCAGAGCCAGGAGCAACCCCTAAGCATCTCTGGGTGTAACTCCCCCCACAAAAGAAATCAAAGGTATCCAAATTGATAGAAAAATAGTTAACTTTTCCCTATGTTCAGTTAACAGAAATGGAGATAGAGAGATCTCCCACAAATGAGATTTTTAAAAAAGAAAAAGAAACCTAGTAATGGAACAAAAAATGACAATTTCATTTAAAAGTGTCCAAAAACATCAAGCATCTAGAAACCAACAAAATAAATGTAAAAGATTTATCTATAAGTCACTAATAAAAGGAATAAAAGAGGACACCAAGAAATGGGAAAATGGGGTGGGAGAAATAGTAGAAAAGCAGGTAAAATAGTCCTCCCGTTGTTCATCAATTTGCTCGAGTGAGCCCAGTAACGTCTCCATTTTCAGACTGGTTGTTACTGTGTTTGGCATATTGAATACGCCACGGGTAGCTTTCCAGGCTTTGCCGTGCGGGCGAGATACTCTTGGTAGCTTGCGAGGCTCTCCGAGAGGGGCAGAAGAATTGAACCCGGCTCAGCTGGGCTGGCTGTGCGCAAGGTAAACGCCCTACCACTGTGCTATCACTCCAGCTCAGGGTAAAACAGTAAAAACAAAAAAAGTAGGTTAAAAAAAAACAGGTTAAAAACACAAAGCAAGTAAGAAAAGCAGGTAAAATAGCAAAAACAAACAAAAATGGGCAAAGTGCTTACCTTGCACATAGTCAACGTGTGCTGAATCCCTGGCACCCCATGATTTTGTCAATATGCGAAATCCATAAAATGTATTCTTAAGGACAGAAAGTAGCTCAGTAGTTGAAAATACCTGGCATAAGGGATGTGGTGAAAGCTCAGATGCCAGGAATGTATATCTTACAAGCAAAAGGCCCTGAGTTTGATCAATGCATCGCTTGGTATCCTGAGCTCTGCAGTGGCAATCATGAAGTGCCCTGAGTATCACTGCCCAAGCAGTCCCACATGACCTTGCCCTAATATTGCAATGCCCAGTGCCAGTGGCCATATATCACTGGGATTTTCCCCTGAATCTCATGAGAAATTCAGAAACTTTCTATATAGTATAAATCAGAGTTCATTAGGCTTTTTCTTTAACAGACCAAGTAGCAAATATTTAAAGCCCGTACATTGTATGCTTTTTTAATTTTTATTTTTTAAATTTTTTTGAATCACCAAGAACTTAACTTTGAATACAGAGCAATAGCTGCTAGAGAACAAAAACTTTCAAAGAGCTGAGTTTGGTCATATTTGTAAACATTAAGTTTACAAACATTCAAGTATAGATACTTGAATTTAAATTTTATATATTTTCATATATAATAATGTTTATTTATCTTTTAAACTATTTAAATAAGTGGAATTATTGTTAGATTGAGGGGCATATAGCGGAGTAAAGGGTTAAATTTGATCTGTGGGTTTTAATTTGCTGATCTCTGTTATACTGTCCTCCCATTGTTCATCGATTTGCTGGAGCGGGCCCAGTAACGTCTCCATTTTGAGACTTGTTACTGTGCTTGGCATATAGAATATACTCTCGATAGCTTGCCAGGCTCTCCGAGAGGGGGCTCTCTGTTATATTTTAGTACAATTGATCCTTTTCCTTTTACACTTCGTTTCATATTTTATACAGCATATTTTCTTTGCAGGAAATGGAGAATTAGTCCTAATTTAAGCAGAGACTTTGCCTTGTCTTACAGAAAAAAAAATCACAGAAAGCAATAAGATAGTGGAGTCAAACTTTTTTAAAGATGTTTATTCAGAGAAACAAGATATGGGTAAAAGGGAGACATTCACGTGGGGCATATGTTCAAGAGAAAACATAGGCTTCTCCAGAGGAGAATTGGAACAGAAAATGGCTTTTGGGAGAGTGTTATATACAATTATCTAAAGTGTCTTGGTCTGAAATTCTCTACATTCATTAAAGTTAGGTAAAGGCCCTCCCGTTGATCGTCGATTTGCTCGAGCGGGCCCAGTAACGTCTCCATTGGAGACTTTTGTTG
>JAOXYA010032594.1:0-12920 GCA_028565675.1 Sorex palustris
GTGGAATCCAGTCGGTAATGGCTCTAGTCCAGTGGTTGTCTCCAAATCTCATTACATGTCCAGCCCATCTGATTTTCAACACCTTGGCAAATGAGACAGCATCCCTGATTTTGATCGTCAACAAAGGTCGGAACTCTGGATTTTTTCACTTGAGTGAAGCATGATACTCCAAGCATAGCTCTTTTGATTTCTCTTTGGGAGACCCGCATAGTGTTCTCATTCAGTTTTCGTAAAGCCCAGTTCTGTGAGGTATATGTTAATGCAGGAAAACAGTGGAATCGAAGAGATGTGCCTGGCGCCGGATGTTCTTCATCCTCTTAGCTATTTCTTCGGCTCTCTTGAAGGTGTTCCAAGCCGGTTTCTTCCTCCTGCACAACTGAGGTACCATCATCTTGACTTCTCAACCTAGGTACACATAACTGTTGCATTCGGAGATGTTCATTCTGTTGAGAGCGAATGGAACGTCAGGAATGAGACCATTTCTCATAATCATTGTCTTCGTGAGATTCAGCTGGAGTCCTGCCTTTCCACACTCATGGTCGAAGGTAGCCAGCATTTGTGCCGCTTGGCTAATGTTTGGTGTTATTGGAACGATGTCATCAGTGAAGTGGAGGTGATGTAGTTGCTGACCGTTTATCTTCACTCCCGTTCCTTCCCATCCCAGTCATCACATGACGTTCTTGAGGGTGGCACTGAAGAATTTCGGTGAAATGGTATCACCCTGCCGAACCCCTCTTGACATGGATGGTCACTTCCTTGTAGAATGGTGAGATCCTGGTAGTGAATCTGTAGGGCTTCGATGACCACTTCAGTCTCAACAGAATCAAAGGCCTTCTTTAAATCAATGAATGTTAGATAGAGCGGCATCTTGAACTCCTGAGAAGCCTCAATGAGTTTGGTTATCGTGTGGATATGGGTCGATTATGCCGAATCCTTTTCGGAACCCGGCTTGCTCGCATGGCTATTCCTTATCTAGTGTTCTGCCAATCCAATTCCGGATGACTCAAGTGAACAGCTTGTAGACGACAGACAACAGGCAGATTGGTCAATAAATAAATAAATAAATAATAAATAAATAAATAAGATTTAAAAACTAACATAAATTTGTTTTTATTGATATTTTTTCATAATACCTGTTGCCATTACAAGCAATACAAGTTAAATTTATTTGTTCCTTCTAAGGAAGCAGACTTAGGGGGTAAGTGGGAAACTGGGAATACTGGTAAGAAAAAGGTCACTACCAGTAGGGGCAGGATTGGTGTTGGAACACAGAATGACTAAACCAACTGCATTATGAGCAACTTGGTAAATCCTGGTGTTAAAATGATCTATGATGCTTAAATATCTATGGATGAAAAAAAAGAAACCTAACATAATGCATTCAATGTACATGAGGTGTTGGTTCATTATTAAGAATATAAAATCCCTTGGAAAAGTAGGAATTAGGAGTAAATATATATTTCTTGACCCAGTGGAGAGCAATTATAGCTCCATGAGTGAGTGTCACACACAGTGTCACAGGCTAGGAAGTCTGTTATGTCCTTTAAAGAATCTCCTTCAATGCTTCTTGCAAATCTGGTTTCAGGGTAGTTAATCTCCTGAGCTATTTACACTCCCTAAAACTCTGTATCTTTCCTTGAATTCTGAATGATAATCTGGCTGGATAGAGTATTATTGGTGAGGGGCCCATTGAATTGAGTTTTTGTACTATATCCTTCCATTCTCTTCTAGCTCAAAAAGATTCATTTCTTAGATCTGCCATAAATGTTAAGGACTTTCCTTTGTATGCAAGTTTCTCTTTCGATTTTGCTGCTTTCAATATTCTGTCTCTTTCTTTGGTTTATGTCCTTCTGAGCACAATGTATCTCAGAATTTTCTTAGTTGAGTCTATTTTCTCTAGTACTCTTAAGGCCTCTTATATTTGACTGCCTATGTTCCTTAACTCTGGGAAGTCCTTAACTATTAATTCTTTAATTTTTTCATTAACTTTGCTTTCTTGTCCCTCTGAAGATTCATACATTGTTCCCCGTGAGCTCATCCTGACATGCTATCTATTTCTTTTCAAGTTGTTTTCCATCTTCTTTTCTAGAGTTTTCCTCCATCTCATCTTGGGGCTCCTCTATCTTTCCTTGACAGGTCAATATCACTGCTTCCACATACATGACTTAGTGATAGAACAATTCAATGATTTCACTCTGCTCACAGTTATATTTCCTGGCATAGACTGAAGACAGACACAGAAGGAAGAGAACAATCCCAGTCTGATCCTTCAGAGTCTCCCAGGGAATTTAACTACAAAGATATACCCTCAACACAGCAGCAATACTAGAAAACCAATGGGGAAGTCACATGGAAACCTATCAAGTTCAAGAAGCAAAAACAATGACATGGAAGGCACAACACCCACACCAACCAGATCTGTAAACCCCCAGGGAAGTGACTTTAGTGACACTGTGGTGAGGATGTTTAATAAAATCAAAGAAACAATGGCACAGGTGGCCAACAAAGTACCGAAAGAATGAGAAAAAAATTGAGAAAACTATGTTCTTTTTTTTTTGCCATAACATCAGATTTTGTTTTGTTTAAAATAGTTCTCTGTTAAAAAGGCACAGTCTACTCTATCTAAAACTGAAAACTCAGAGAAATACTCAATTTGAAGAATCATAAAACTGACGTTTTTAAAACATCATATTCCTGCCACAGAACAGAATTTTCAAGATCATAGTGGTAAAAATATTTCTTTGTATCAACTAATTAGCTTACCTTTCATGAGTGATAAGACTAAACAACTTATAAACTTAATATTTTATGGAGACCTTCAGAAAGGAGAGATAACTTCAGATGCTAAACTCATTATACTTCATTATGCGACATTAAGTTTCTGTAATCTTATCTATGAAGATTAAAAGCTTCAAAGCAGTTTCTCCAGCATCTGGATCCACTTACAAGACCTACATTGTTAACAGCACTAAGGTGCTGAGGTAAGCTTTGATTCATGAAAGTCAATTGAGTTCTGAGATTCAAGAAGAATCTCATCTAACTCATGACTGGAGAATGATATTTAAACAATAAAAAACATTGACCAAATAGGAACAACAAACACCCTTCCAAAAGTAAGCAAGATTATAAGAATAAGATTTCTTTTGATCCTATCTTACTTCCAAGGAATGTGGTAAAATCTCCTTATTTAAATCCTCTATCATTAATATGCCTAATACAATCTTGCCTTCTAGAGAAAATTTTTTACAGGAGCTATGTACAATAAAGGCATACTTGTTATTAAAATATTTGAGTAGATATTTAGTGTTTGATTAAAACAAAAACCTAGTGTGCACCTCAGAGTGACTTGCCTCCCCCACCAACCATGGACACTATGGCCCCATGCCCCAGAATAACCATACATGTCCATGTTCCAGCACCTAAAATGTTTCTATCTGGTACTGAGTGAAATATATATGACACTCTGGTCATTGGTTCTTTGACTACTAGCTAAAAACATTAAATATTAGTCTTAATGAATCTCAGATGATAATGGAACTTAGCAGGAAATAAAGTGTGTGTGTGTGTGTGTGTGTGTGTGTGTGTGTGTGTGTAGTTCTTTAGGAAGTGGCAGAATACGTGGTAAACTGAAGAGCTTATATCCCTTAAACATGTAGTTGCAAAAAATAAATTAATTAATTAACATGTAGTTGCATGTAGCTATGAAAGACTGCCATCCTGTAGGAATGTAGGCTGAAGACCCTAAATCTCTTGTTTCAAAAGAAGCCATAAATTCATAATTTGTGATTCTAAGAAATTCCCCAATTGCTTAACACTATGAATATAGGTGTTTGCCAAATATATATGTGAGCTAAGCCACACGTGGTCTCTGGGAATGCATTTGTGGATGCTGCTTTCAGCACCATAGAGCATGATCTTGTCAGAGCATTTTCAGGTGTTACACAGGAAACAACCAGAGGGAATAACTTGGCACCCTCAATTAGAACAATACAAGGGACTTCAAATTGAGTCTTTTACATAACTACATCAAACTTATCAATAAAAATAATTTTTGTAATAAAAGTAAAGTAAAGTAAAGTAAAGGCCCTCCCGTTGTTCGTCAATTTGCTCGAGCGGGCCCAGTAATATCTCCATTGGAGACTTTGTTGTTACTGTGTTTGGCATATCAAATACATCACGGGGAGCTTGCCAGGCTCTGGCGTGCAGGCAAGATACTCTCGGTAGCTTGCCGGGCTCTCCGAGAGGGGCAGAGGAATCGAACTCCGGTTGGCCATGTTGGCTGTGTGCAAGGCAAACGCCCTACCGCTGTGCTATTGCAGCCGGCCATCGCTCCAATAATGGAGCGGAAAAAAAAGCAGTGAGCAAAAGAAACTGAGACTGATCTTCAGTAGGAATCTTACTACAATGAGGTATGATGGTGAGTGAGGAACACTGGAACAAGGAAGCAATACCTAGGTGGAGGGTGTAGCACTGAAATATTTTAGGTATGAAATATTATCCTTTTATTTTACATATAATTGGTGATATATATTAATGAAAGATATTGTCCTTAATTTTCCTCCAATGTATGATTTTGGTACTAGGAAATGCTTCCCTCACTAAATTGTGCTTGAAAGCTTTCCCTTCTCTATATTCTGTGGGGGGAAATTGTAGAATTTCTATTTATTTAAAATTTGATAAAATAACCAATAGAGCTAAGTCTTTGTTGTGGAAAGTTTTTATTTTTAAAATTATTGGGCTTCCGGCCATCTTTACAGCACACAGCCGCAGAGAAGAAAGGCCGCGGGGTTGGGGGGGGGGCTCCACAGCTCCCGGAGAATGCTCCAGGTCCTGAAGAGAGCCGAGATGACCGGGAAGTCCCAGATGGGGTAGGTGCCATATCCCGCCTCCTCCAGAGGGAACCCCGGTGACCAGGAGCCTCTACAAGCATAGCTCGTTTATGCAGGAACCAGGACTCTTACTCCAAACCGCGCAGCCAACATCTCCTTATATAAAGTGGTCAATGGAAAGTAAATTCTCCAACGTTTCTCCCTGAAAATCATGCTTAACTCTTTTACAAACCACAACACCCAATAGGAAAGTGAGAACAAGAAGGAATGCTCTGCCACAGAGGCAGGGTGGGATGGGGATGGGATGGGGGGTGGGAGCGTTACTGGGATCCATGGTGGTGGGAAATGGTTACTGGTGGAGGGTATTATGGGTATTCAAAATAAATTAAATAAATAAAAAGTTATTGGGCTTCCAACTTCTTCCCCTTGGCAGTCTAGTGACTGCCATCTTTCAGAGCCTATTGGACTGAGAGGTATGAGCCTGCAGTGATGACACACGCAGGGCCTCACAGGACGGGGACTGGAACCGGCCCTTCTCCCTGCCCCAACGATACCCCAAGTTGCCACCCACAAACGCCTCCTCCAGCTCCTGAATGGCCATGATCCCAGCAGCACACAAACCAATATCAGAACCCAGCGGCTTCTGGCAGAAATGCTTCTGGACTGTGAATCAAGCTACAGCCCCATGCCACCCTGGGGGGGAAAGGGCGTCGTCCATTCCACCTTCTTCCCCTCAGCAGCATGGTAACTGCCATTTTTCAGAGCCTATTGGACTGAGAGGTATGAGCCTGCAGTGATGAGTCATGCAGAGCCTCACAGGATGGGGGCTGGAACCAGCCTTTCTCCCTGCCTCAACGAGACCCTGAGTTGCCACCTACAAATGGCTCCTTTGGCTCCTGAATGGCCATGATCCCAGAGGCACATAAACCAATCCTGGAACCCAGTGGTTTCTGGCAGAAATCCCTCCAGACTTAATTACTAAAATGCCAAAAATCCAAAATTGCACAACCTCTATTGCAGCTGCACAACATCATATGCTCTTCATTATCAGCAAAGAAAACAAATGATCTAATGATGTCTTCTCGGCAGGTCTGAATGTTGGGGGGAAATGCCAAATAATAATGGTAGGTCTTCTGTCAAAAATTGAATGTAATCAAAGTAGAGAGAGAGTAAAGTGTAAATCATCTTCCACACTGGCAGGGGGAGGGCTGACAGGGGGGCATACTGGGGTTCTTGATGATAGAAAATGTGCATTGTATGACCAACACTTAAACCTGAAAGCTTTGTAACTGTTCTCAAGGTGATATATATATAGATATATATATTGGGGACATTAAAACTATATATCAGTGCCCCTAATTCAATACTGATATTGATAGTTTATGTTCATTTTACCCCAGTTCAGCAAAAGCTTTTTTTAAAGAAAAGGTGCAGTGTGGTTTGTTGAATATAATAAGAATATAGTAAATGATACATGAAGACTAGCAAATCCCATTGCAAAATTAAAATTGTATACATTTTCATATAATCAAAATTATATAAACTGCTTATATGACTTTGCGAAATAAACAAGATTTGAATTACATTGTTACTGGATATTAGGGATTATGCTAAATACTTTAACTGTCACTGTCAGTCAGTGGCAGAATTTTAATGTAATTATTTTCTCTAATATCAGCTTTCAACCTATTTCTACTTCTGAATAGTTACACCTAAATATTATTCATATTATTATAGCCCTCTTTTGCATTATTTTATTTACCTTTTCATAGAACACGCTTTTGGTTTTACTGATGTCTAACATTTGTTTTCTGCATCATTATTTTCTGGTCTTAAGAATATTCCTTTTTATTATATTAAGTTTAGTTCAGTTTTATTTTGAGGGGTAGGGGGCAGGATTTGAATCACAACTGTGATGCTCACAAACTTCTAAATTCAAAAAAATTCAGGTACACCGTTGTCTTCCTCCGCCCCTCTCGGAGAGCCCGGTAAACTACCAAGAGTATCTTGCCCTCACGGCAAAACCTGGCAAGCTACCTGTGATGTGTTCATATGCCAAAGACAGTAACAACAAGTCTCGCAATTTGTTGTGAGACATTACTGGTGCCCGCTCGAACAAATTGATGAACAACAGGAGGACAGTGCTACAGTGCTACCCCTATGTCTAGAATGAGAACTCTGGGCTTTTTAGATTAGGGGCAGGCAGCCTCCCTCCAGCTCTCCTTTCTGAAGCCCCAAAAGACATGCCCACCTCCCACAGCCACCACCATGTCAACTCATTGGTCCAGACCATAGATCCTGAAGTCTCTGGACCTCAGGGTCACATATGCAGTTTTGCAAAATCTCCAAATTCCTGTCACTGTCCTCCCATTGTTCATCGATTTCTCGAGCGGGCCCAGTAACATCTCCATTGTGAGATTTTGTTGCTACTGTGTTTGGCATATTGAATTCGTCACGGGGAGCTGGCCAGGCTCTGCCGTGCTGGCGAGATACTCTCAGTAGCTTGCAGGGCTCTCCGAGAGGGGCAGAGGAATCGAACTCGGGTTGGCCATGTTGGCTGCGTTCAAGGCAGCTGTGCTATCGCTCCAGCCCTCCAAATTCCTCAATACTGAAATTCAGTAGGAGCACACCAATTATATGGGAAAGCAACACAGAAGCCAACTAAGCTCAATAATACAAATTACCAACAATTTAGTAAATCTTAGACAAGGACTTAACCCCATGGTGAGATATAACAATTTTCACATAAAATTGATTTTTAATTGATTTTAGTATTGGAGTTTTATTATCTAATCAATGCTAACTCTAAAATTGTATCAAAAATTGTGACTTTTGTCTATGTTAAAAATAAAGTGAGATCAGAGAGATAGTATAGCTATTAATGCATTTTGCTTTGCATGTGACCAGCCCTGATTTGAATTCCAATACCAGATATAGTCCCCCCAAGAATTTCAGGAGTTATCCCTGACCACAGTGCAACTCCCCAGATGACTTCAAAATCATCAGTATAGTATGTACATGTCAGTGTGAGCTTGGACTTCAACATGTCTCAAGGGACAGGTGAGGTCTAGGGTCAGGAATATTTTGGGTAGAAAAACCCCATGAACTGCTTTCTAGAATTTCACTCCACTCTAACCTCTCCCCAGTGCGACATATCCACATTATTTTCATCCTCAGTGTGGCGAGACTGGGCACACACAGACTCTCAGGGAAAGTCTAGCTGAGCATTTTACTATGGAAAGCAACCCTTTTCTTTTTGTTTACAAACAATACTGGGAAGCCAAAGCACAGTCCCAACAAGTTTCTCTAAAGCCTGTAGTGATACTACAGCAGGTAGGGCATTTGCCTTGCAGGTGGCTGACCCAGATTCAATATCCAGCACCCCATATATTACCCTGAGCCCACCAGGAGTGATCCCCAAGCACAAAGCCAGGAGTAAGCCCTGATGAGCACTGGGTATAACCCAAAGACCAAAATAGTAGTAGTAGTAATAATAATAATAATAATAAGAGTAGGAGGGTGAAGAGGAGAAGGAGGAGAAGGCGGAGAAGGAGAAAGAGAAGAAGAGAAGAAGCAGCAGCACTAGAAGCAGCTTGCAAGTTTATTTATTCCAAGACTATGAAAACTCTACATGAACTGAATAGACCAGGAAATTAATGCAACAAATGCAATGTCAAAGACTTCTAATTACAAATTTAATTTGTAAGTAACAAATTAAATGGCACACATGGAAGAAATGTTATCAAGAGCTTAACACCAACACATCCCACTTTTAGACCATCTTACCCTGACTATAAAAGAATAAACAAGAAGAGTAAAAGTTTATTGAACATTAAATAAAGCAAATAATATTGGTGAGAGTAAATCTACCCCAAACGAGACATTTCAAAGAACACATCCTTCCTGGTGACAGAGGAGACACTCGGTGAGAAATTTCACAAGTCAATCAGCACTAAACTTCAACGTCTGTGAGGTAATGATAAATGCTGTAACGCAAAAATCCCAAGCATAACATTATGGTTAAAAAGGACAAGCCAACGAGCGTGTAGATGGACATTTGCTTTTCTGTGGTACCCCTGATCAGGCAGAGGTAAGTTCCAGGACAGTAATTAGAATTGCAGGGAATGGTAGACTCGCTCACGAGGGGCAGATGTTTGTTCAAGAGAAGGAATAAAAAAATACACTGTGTGCCCATCAGCAATAAGAAGTAGAGAATATAAGGAAACAAGAGAGTCTTCTGATGATGGAAGTTCACAGAAGCTTTAGCTGTAGAGGGATCCTTATTCTTGGATCCCATTTCTCCCTCAACTTCCATTGATTGCAACTTCTTACGCATCTTCTGACGACGAACTTTGGCCATGAAGAATTCAAAAAGGAAGAAGAAGCCCATGCATACAAAGAATAAATAGCACCAAATCCCTGTAACAGGAATATTAAAGACTTTTTCAAAACACTCAGTCACACAGAAGTCGGTTATGTTTCCATGGCACTGGAAATCTTCAGCAATGCTGTTCCAGGGCATTTGGACCAACTGCACCACAATCCCATACACAACAAAGAAACCGAACCACAGATGTCGCCCGAAGTAGTAGCGTGATACGTCACTAGCTACAAAGTAAAACAGCGGGATCAGAGACGCCAATGCAGCCACAGCCATCTCCTTAGACTCTGAGAGGAAAAAGAGGGAGGCAGTGTCAGAACGCGAGAAGCAGGTACCACAAACTGTAAGCACGGCTGAAAGGCGACCAAGTGTTAGGCCCACCATCAGTTCCAGGTTCTCATCTTCAGGGTAGGAAGGTACAGCCCTGGGTGCTCTGCTCTCATAGAAAACGAAGTTGTGCGATAGCCAAAAAGTTGAGGGATAGCACCGTGGGTAAGACTCTTGCCTTGCCGACCCGGGTTGGATCCCTGGAGCCCCGGAAGGTCTCCCGAGCCCGACAGGAGTGGTCCTGAGCCCAGAGCCAGGAGTAAGCCCTAGGCATCACTGGGAGTGGTCCCCCCAAAACTCAAATGAAAACAGAATTGTTGGTATTCAGACCCACAACTGTTTTTCTTCAACAACAGCTTTAGGAAGCTTCTGAGCTTCCTACCAAAGACCAAGTCTCCACTAACCTGTGGTGAACAGCGACTGAAGTCACTTCTTCTAGAGCCAAGTAGTTTTTCAGGGATGGAGTTTCTGCACAACTCTATCAGAAGCAGCAACTGCTCTTCCCCAACCGCCACTTCTTAGACCCTCCCACCTAGCTGTCCCATTGGCCAGGCCACCTGTCGGTTTTCGCAGTCTCCTCCCTCTTCAGTAAGAATCGCTTTTGAGAATTTCCCAACTAGCTGCCTCATTGGCCAGGCCACCTGCCTATCTCGTGGTCTCTACTAACCGTCTCTTGAAAATCTTGTGAAAAAGACTTTTAACGTCAGCTACCCGGTTGGCCAGGACTCCTGCGAACTCTCGGTCTCTACGAAGCATTTCTTGGAAAGAAGACGAAAAAAAAATCTTTGGCCAATTTCCTGGTCTCTACTAATGGTCTTTTGGGAAACAGATGGAAAAGAATCCTAAAATCAGCTCTCCTGTGGGCTAGAGCGTTAATGCACCAGGTAGATCGCTTGCCTGATACGCAGCCGACCCAGGAACAATCATAATATCACCCTGAACACATGACTAAGGTCTGTGCAATGCAGAGTGTGGCTCCAAGTTAAAACAACAACAACAACAACAACAACAACAACAAACCCACAAAAGAGACCAGTGTATCCGGGAATTTTGTTGGTTTGTCTTTTCTTCCAAGATTAGTGGTGAAGAAGTGAAGCTGGACCTTTTAAACAGTGGTGACTGTGGGGTGTAGGTGAGGCTTCTCTGGCTTCATGAGGGCAGGGACTCAGCCTGTCCCTTTTCCAAGGGTCTCCCAGTGTTTTCAGCCTGAAGAAGGGTGTATCTGTGAGTTTCATCGGCTTGGCTTGATTTCTCCTCTGAAATTGGTCGTGCAGTTGTGGAGCTGGGAGGTTTTCATAGTGAAGGTTGTGGGATGTGGGTCTCATAGGTCGTTTTTAATTTGTATGCTTGATCGCCTCACCTGGATTTTCTCAGGGCTTACTCTTGGCTCTGTGCTCAAGGATAACATCCAGTGGTGTTCAGGGAACAACGTGCAATGTCCGAGTTCAAACCTTGTTGGGCTGCATGCAAGACAAGTCTTCTACCCACTGTACTCCCACTCTGGTCCTGGCATCCTAGGTTTTGACCCTCATCCCCAGCATGGGCCCTCCTCATCCAAAACATAGCCAAATAACTATGCTGCTGGCAGAGGTTTTGATGTAATGATTTTGTAACTATTTTGTGCCTGTTATAAGATAAAGCAAATAAGTAATGTGATTATTTGTGAAATACATAAATATATAGTTTTATATATGGGATAGGTAAAGTTATCAACCATGCAGTGTTGGATTTAATTTGGAAAATTCATGGGCCTGGGCTTTGGCTCGGTGGTGGACCACATGCCTCAGCTGCTTGAGACCCAACTTCAAGATCAGGCACTGACAAGGTTGCCCACTCTGACCATTGTTATTCAACATATTGAATAACAATACTGTAGTCTTGTAAGTCCCGCTCACAGAAATTAGGGAAGAAAGAGATATAAGGGCATCTAGATTGGAAAAGAAATAAATAAAACTACTACTTTTGCAGATGACATACTACTACACTTAAAGTACCCTAAAGGGGCTGGGGAGAGAGCACAGCGGGCAGGGCGTCAGCCTTGCACGTCGGCGACCCGGGTTCGATTCCCAGCATCCCATATGGTCCCCTGAGCACCGCCAGGAGTAACTCCTGAGTGCAGAGCCAGGAGGAACCCCTGTGCATCGCCAGGTGTGACCCAAAAAGTAAAAAAAAATACCCTAAAGATTCTTTTTTTTATAAAAAACCAACTCCTAGGAACAATAAACCACAATAATATGGCTGACTACAAATCAAATGTAGAAATCTATGGCATTCCTACATACAAACAATGAAAGAGAAGAAAGAAAGAAAGAATCCCATTCACATTGTGCTTCAAAATATTCAACTACTTAGGAATCATCTTAACATAAGAAGTGATATGTAAAAAACAATATTTTATTGCTAAAAAGTAAAAGAAGACACAAGGAAATGGAAATACATTCCTTGATCGTGGATTGGAATAATCGTACAGATTCAGTGCAGTTCCTATAAAAAAAATACCCAGAACATTTAAAAAAAAACATAGACCAAATTCTGATGAAATTTATATTGATTATTAAACTGTCCCCAAATAGTCAAAGCAATCATAAGGAAAAAGAAGGGAGTAAGCTTCTCATGCCCCAATTTCAAACTGTATTATAAAGCTGTAATAAATCAGTGTGGTAATAGAATAAAAACAGATTCTGAGACCAGTGGAATAAAACTGTGGCCCTCTAATCTTTGACTAAGGAGCAAAGAGCATAAAGTGAGGAAAACCTCTTCAACATATGATGTTGGGACAACTAGTCTTCAGTGATTCAATGCCATTAGCCAAGCAAATGAAAACAAAGATAAAAAAGGTAACGACATTAAGACATTCTGCAAAGCAATGACAATTGGAGTAAAAATTCACTTTTACAGAATGGGAGAGAATATTTACTCACCACCCATATGACAAAGGATTAATATTAAAGATATATAAAGTACTTGTGGAACTTTACAAGTAGTAACACAGAACAAAAAGAGAAATAACCCGTCATAAAATCTAGAAAGAGATGAACAGGAACTTCCTCAAAGAAGACATACAGATGGCTAAAAGATATATTAAAAATAAAATGCTCTGCATCATTTATCATCAGGGAAATGCAAATCAAAATGATGACGAGATATGTCTCATACCAGTGATACTGGCATACATCACAAAGAACAAAAACAACCAGTGTTGGCCCTGATGCAGGAAAAGGAAACCTCCTTCACTTTTTGCGGGAAGGTCAACTGATTCAACTTTTTTTTTTCTTTTTGGGTCACACCCGGCAATGCTCAAGGGTCACTCCTGGCTCATGCACTCAGGATTTGCTCCTGGCGGTGCTCAGGGGACCATATGGGGTGCTGGGAATCGAACCTGT
>JAOXYA010032608.1:0-12920 GCA_028565675.1 Sorex palustris
AGCATGTAGTTTACTATCAACACATTAGTGGTGCCCCCCCCCTCTCCCCCACCCCATTAATTTCCAGTTTCATATCATAATCTGAGAAGATGCTTGATGTGATTTAAGTCTGTATAAATTTATTTAACCTAGTTTGTGTCCCAGCATATGATGGATTCTTAATAATAATCCATGAACACTTGAATAATAATGCTGTATCCTGTATTTTCATCACCTGTTATAACCAACCTCATAGGTTATAACATAGTTGCATTAATCAAGAAATTCATTTAACCACAAGTGTAAGGAAGGAATGTCATGCCCTTTCATCTAAAGTTCTTTTAAAGTTCCTTTTCTAAAAAATAAAAAAGTACCTGGTATAAGTCAATTTCAATGAAGCAGGAAAGAACCCTTCCTCATCATGAAGTAAAGAATCAAACTTTTTCCTTTCCTTTGCTTCTTGTTTTTAAAACACGGAATATTGGTCATGATTCAAAGACAACCACAGGCTTTCTCATTGAGAAACAAACAGGTTGGGCAAGTTTTGAAGTGCAGGAACCTTAATTATTCATCTAATGCATTCAACCCCCAAGCAAAAAAGGCTTAAGAATATGGTCAGATCTCTACAAATATCTAAAGTTCAAAGGACATATTTGCAAAATATGATAAAATATTCACTTTCTTTTCTCTATTGGTATGTACATGTCTGCAAATACTCCATTACATACGTTTACACACACATACATATATATGTACCCTAAATTACTTTGCATATTGTGGGGGCAGGGGTTGGTCCTCACCTGACTGGTTCTCACAGCATGCTCCTGGATGTGCATTCAGGGATCACTCCTGAAGGAGCTCAGGGGACCAAATGGAGTTACCAGGAATCAAACCTGGATCAGCTGCTTACAAGGCAAATGCCCAACCATCATACTATCTCTCTGGTCCCTCCTTTGCATATTTTAATTGTACTTAGAATCAGAACAAGCCTACACTTCTGGTTTTTGTTTGTTCCTTTGTTTTTGGTTTGGTGTTTGGTGGTTGCTTCTGGCTGAGCTCAGACCACATGGTGCAAGAAATTACACCCAGGCTTCCTTCATGCAAAGTATGCACTCCAGTCCACTGACCTCTCTAGTCCTGCAAAATATATTCTCAAGGGTATTTTCCTCTGGGATCTCTCAATAAAAATTAAATAAGAAATCCAAGGCAAATGTGTATGTTCCCATAAGATTTTTCCCCACTAACAGAAGTTTGAAAAATTGAAATTAAAAGTTTACATGTTTTTAATATAGATGTTACTTTTAATGTTATTTTTTAACACTAAGGATATGAAAAATTGTAATTTTACACTGATTTTATTGAATTTTAAACTAAGCCTATTAGGGAAGTAACTTCAATTGTAATTTTGACTTTTTTTGTTCAAAGCATTCACTAACTATTTAATCTTCACCATCACCCATGGAAAAGTATTATTATTACTTCTAATTTACAGATACTAAAACTGAGGTTGAGTGATAGGTTCAGATACTAGAGGGAAACTCTCTTTAGGGGATCAGACTAGATGTTCCCAAAGACCAACAAACAAGGCAGAGTAGTGAGTTTTGTTTTTGGTTATATTGGCTGGAACTGGGCACAGCCAAGGATGCGAAGAAAGAAAAGAAGCCATGGTCACAGAAGTAGTTAAAAATGAGGACATCAGCAAAGGAAAAAAAGAATCCTGGAAAAGGTGAGTCAGGTGGTTTAGGACACCGAATGCCACAGGAATGAGATTAAAATTTCCAGAAGGTTCTGTTATATTTGTACATGTCTACCAAGAAAGCAGAGACTATGTCTGTCTTCCTCAGCCATCTCCTCAGAGCCCATGACAGTGCACTTGGTCATGCATTAAAACAGCTTAATGAGGCAGGCAGAAAATGGACAAGAAATGTGGCTCAACAGCCTAGGAGGAAATCTTGGGTTTCAGTTATCCAAATACTGTAATGTCTCTATTTGTCAAAGCTCTTTGCTCAAAAATAACTGAAACAATTTTAACTGAGGAAAAACAAAGAATGTACTTGCCGTTATGACAGAACTGGGGAAAGACAGGGTCAAATGGTGTTTGTGTATGCCAAGAATTTTTCTTTCTCTTTTGCCTCATGCCACTGCATCCTGCATGGTTCATTTCATTTTCTCAGGCATGCTGCCCTGAGAAGGTAAGAAATAACAACAAGAAACCTACACCCAAAGACAACAATATCACCTACTACTCAGAGTGGAAGAGTCTTGGTGACCATCGTTATCATGGTGGCATGGAAAGAGGAGATGGGGATGAGAAATAGGATAATGATAATAAGGATGTGCATGTCATCCAGTCAAACAGAGGAAGAGCCATCCTGGAGTCCCTCAAGGTCGCGTACTAATTTTTTTTTTGGTAGAAAAAAGTAATTCAAACTTTATTATATATTTTTAAAATTTATTAGTGAGTCACCATGGGGTACAGTTACAGGCTTACAAACTTTCATACTTGCATTTCAGTCATACAAGGATCGAGTACCCATCCTTCCACCAATGCCCATTTCCCACCACCAATGGTCCCAGCATCCCTCCCACCACCCCCACCACGTCCCTCCACTCTATCCCACCTCTGTGGCAGGTCATTACTTTTGCTCTTTTGGGTGTTGTTGTTTGCAGTAGAGGTATTAAGTGGCCATCATGTTTGGTCTATAGTCTACTTTCTGCACGCATCTCCCATCCCAAGTGGGTCCTCCTAGCATGCTTTACTTGGTGGTCCCTTCTCTATCTGAGCTGGAGGTGGCAGACTACTATTGCAGCTTCTTATTGGATGACTTAGAGGAAGAGAAAGAACGTTTCCCCTTCTACAGGAACATTACTATAAAATGTGGAAAGCAGTATCAGTCAGCATAAATAGTATGCTTCCTCTACAAGACCCCTTGCATTTGAGACAAATGAATACCCATGCTAAAGTGCTGTTAAGCCATGCCATCATTGCTCTAGAACGCATCATACTGGTTGGTTTATTCCAATACATCTTTTCCAGCCTCTCACTCCAGCCCCACCAAATTAGTAAATGCTAGGAAATGTTTGCTACTGTGCAGCTGTGGAATGAGCAGTGAGTGTATAGGTAAGCAGTTCCCAGGCAGTTTGGTTATGATTTATACTTAGGAAAGTGGAAAGTAGACATCCCAGGGTAGTTCAGTATATTCAGTATATTCTGACAGGTGGTTCAGTATGTTCAGTATATTTAGTATAAAAATATTGCATATATTTTTAGAAGGAGGTCCCCAGAATAAAATAGCACTATATTAGCACTACTTTTTGTTTTGTTTTAGGACCACACCTAGTGAAACTCAAGGGTTTTTCCTGGATCTGCATTCAGGAATTAGTACTGGTGGTGCTCAAGGGACCATATGGGATGCCAGGGATAGAATCTGGGTCAGCTGCATGCAAGGCAAACACTCTACATACTGTACTGTCTCTCTGGCCCCCAAAAAGTACCTCTTGACAGTAATAGACACTAAGATTTTAAAACAGGTCACAATAATCACCAGCTTTTTCCTGGGCACATATTTATAAATCAAATAGAGATAAAGCAGAAAGAAAGAAAGAAAGAAAGAAAGAAAGAAAGAAAGAAAGAAAGAGAGGAGAGAAGGAGAGAAGGAGAAAAAAGGAGAGGAGAGAAAGAGAGGAGAGGAAGGAAGGAAGGGAGGGAGGTAGATAAAGGGAGAGTGAGGGAAGAAGGGGAGAAGGAGGGATGGAAGGAAGCAAGGAAGAAAGAAAGGAACAAAGAAGGATGCAAGAAAGGAAGGAAGAAGGAGAAAAGGAAGGAAGGAAGGAAGGAAGGAAAGAAGGAAGGAAGGAAGGAAGGAAGGAAGGAAGGAGAGATAAAACATGGGAAAACTTCTCAGTATTTCCCAGTGGCAAGGTAAAAACCTTTCTGAGAGAAACATCATAAAATTTATATTTTCTCTCTTTGGATAGAGGCTAAAACTTGAAATTTCTATCTTTTATTGTTGTTGCTGTAATGTATTAACTTCCCAAAAGGAAACTATGATTGTCTGCCTGTCACTGTCACTGTCCTCCCGTTGTTCATCGATTTGCTAGGACGGGCCCAGTAACGTCTCCATTGTGACAATTGTTACTGTGTTTGTCATATCAAATACGTCACGGGGAGCTTGCCAGGCTCTGCTGTGCAGGCAAGATACTCTCAGTAGCTTGCCGGGCTCTCCGAGAAGGGCGGAGGAATCGAACTCGGGTCGGCCATGTTGGCCGCTTTCAAGGCAAATGCCCTACCTGCTGTGCGATCGCTCCAGCCCAACTGTTTGCCTATAATACAAAAAGACAAACTCTCTTTTTTCCAGCTAGTAAAACAATCCTAGCTATCTGGGATTGTGCAGCAGTGTACTGAGTGCTCAGAGCAGTGGCACTGACGGCATCGAAGTGCAGATGAAACTCACAAGCACATCCTGATTCCACTGGGCCAGTTGGGTCAATCTAGGAACATGTCCTGGGTGGTTCTTCCCTCTGTTGGCGTTGAATCACCTGTGAGTCCACCACCCATCCTAGCAGCTGCTCTATTGCTTCTGCTCAGTAAAGAGTGATGAAGCAGTCAGAGAGCGTATGCATGAATTAGACACTTTCATTCGCTATAAGGAAGTAATTGTATTTTACTCTTTGCATCTCTTTACTTTTAAAACTCTTTGTTCAACGTTTTCTATATCCAAGATTCCAGTTTGCATCACTAGCCATCCCACCTAATGATACCATTTCCCTCATATGATCCGGAAATTCCATCTTCTGGACTGAATCGTGTAAGAGTTTTGATGGTGTAAGATTGACAGTTGTGGTTTTTATACAAATTATGGGTGCCCACGTTTCTTTATTTATTTGACAATCTAGTTATGCATGTACTCCAAGTCATATTTCATCCAGAATTCACTTGTATGTTTGTTCTTCAAGCAAATGCTAGTACATACAGTACTAGCCAAGTACTCTCCAGTGTGCCAAGGGCTACTCTAGGTTCTTGGGAGACAAAAAACTCTAATACAAGATCTCTGTACCAAGTTATGCACAGTCTACATCTTGCAGGGATTGAGAGATGGGTTATTAGACATATAGATTTAAGTACAACAAAATTACAAATATAACAAAGGAACTGGATGATCTATGAGTGAAATGAGAGCAAGTGGGGTGATTTCCTGCAAAAATAACATTACCATTGAGTTTAGGCATCTGAGGAGAAGGGATGTTCTAGGTAAGGAAAAAAATGGAATTTGCAGGCAAGAAAACCAGGTTTTCACAATCAAGAAAATGGGAAAGACTGTTGTGTTCTTGAGAAACAAACTGGAAGAGAAGGAGAGGGAGAAAGAGAGAGTAGACTAGAACTTGATCATAAAGTTTTGATTTGCTCTGCAATGTCTGTTCGAATTGAATTTGCAGACAACAGGGAACTTACTAATTGCCTTAGTTGCTTACAGTACTGCATAACATGCAAACAGAAAAACACACAGAAATGTGATCACACTCATGTTCTTTCTCCTCAATAAAAAAGCGAAGCATGAAAAGCAACTAGAAACACCCCTCCATGCCTCTTCCTATTGATTAACCCAGGATAACCTCTGGCCCACTTTCTAATGGCATGGTTTAGCATTCTCAGTTTTGTACTTCACGAGGACGGGATCGTGGAGCAGGCATGTGAACTTGTCCAGACCCACATTACTCTGTACAGCTGTAGGTCTATCGTTTCCTTGCTGCGTAGCATTCAATTATATGAGCCCATCACAACTTTTCATTCTTATCTACTGTGGATGGATACCTGTAAACATCTTTCTGACATTTGTATCTCATAGCTAGAACCAAAGTGTGTTGCTTTGGGTGGCATGTTGCATACATTTTTGTTGGCTCAAGTTTAGTACGTCCTGCCAAATTAATTTCCTAAGAGCAGTTATTCTAATACGATCTTTTATCTGTTACAGAAGAAAATTCTGATGGTTTCAGATCTTCAACACAACTTTGGGTTTTTTGTTTGTTTGTTTGTTTGTTTATTCAATTAAAATTTAGTTTTCCAACTAGACCCTAAGTTTCATGAAGAGGAAACCACCTGTGTCATTTTCTGGTAAGTTCAGCCTCTCTAGGGACTCATACAATATGCATCCCGTGATTGGAGATCACATATGTGAATGCGCACGTGTGTAGACCACCCACCAACCAGTGTACTCATGCCCAAGTTTTAGATACTATCTCAGATTATATGGGTCTTTTTAGCAGTCAATATCAAATCCTATATTCTTTATACCGAATCTATTATTATGGACAAAGTTAAAGCATTACAGGTGAGAGAACACATGAATTTCCATGTTATAACAAATTCTCCAATGAAGATGGTTTGTCAACCCAACAAAATAGTGACTGCAATGAAGAAGAAGCCATTTTAAGGTACAATAACCTGAACATAACAAATTTTCTGCCATGAAATTCTCTAGAAATTTTTTGCAAGGTCTTAAGAGTGGACATAGCTTTTTAAAATCTGGGGTAGAAGAAAATGTCAGAGAAAACACATTCAAGAGCCCAAAGCCCACTGCTTTAATAGGCCCTTGTCCCAAGTCACATTCACAGTCATCAATTAAAGAGCTAGCCCTCTTTCCGCAGATTAATTTCTAGTTGGCCATTGTTAATAATGAGGTTACAGAAATGTGTTTACATGGGGCAGGAAAAAATGAGAGGCTCAACATACAGACATTAGTCATTATTTTAAGTGCATCAGAGGCTAGAGGGTGCTACATTCAGTCTGACACCCAAGCCTGCTCCTGGCTTGTGTCTACAATGAAATCTTCAGTCCCATGATGTTGCTTGTCACGGATGAAGACACCAGCACACACTTGGCACTCAGGGTGCCTGTGTAGCACAGCCATTTATACCACCCCCATCTTTTAAATATGTGTTATCTAGTGTCATGATGAAAATCCTAATTAGAATATTCATTGATCATCTTTCCTGGTTTACATGGGTCAGGAATTGAGTGGCACTTTCCCCTTCTGATGCAAGTGTCTTGTGAGTTGGTGGGCCAGGTGTGGCTGCAGAGGGCTCATCTTAAAGGAATCTTCTCTGGCTAACTGGTGGCGGGCTGAGAATTTCTGTAGTAGGGCCTGGGAAGCTGGGACTCCCTAGGAATGTTTCTCCCTCTTGATGGACACTCCAGCAGGACCTCTACTCTACAGGGCAGCTGGACTTTCTCTAGGGTGGCTGAGGGCTCCCAATTGTATCTGAGAGTGCGCCAGGCTCTTTTCTGAGTTCATCTCTCAAGAGTTCTCTGGGGAAGTTATGGAGCATCACATCCAGGCTCATTGAGGATATGGGTGAAGGAATAGACCTGCTTCTCTAGATAGAGGGTGTTCGCTAATGTTGTATGAAAGGCAGATAACACCTACTCAGTCATCTTGTGAAAATACTGCCTCACAGACTCACCACAATGCTTGGAATCTGGCTTCAGTCTTTGCTTGGTTGAGCAAGGTGCAGGAACCAATCTAGACAGGGTCAAGGTAGGTGGGCCAACAAGAAACACACCCATGGGCTGGCGAGCAGAGGCTGATGCCTTCACCTGGCTTGGAACACTTGCTTCTTCATATGTCATCCTTAGCAGGCCTCTGCTGTCTTCCTTCTGACATGATTCTATTCCAGCACACTATTATAAATGGAATTTATCCCCCTAAATTCATATGATGAATATTGAGCCCCCTCCACTCACCTTATCTATGGAATGTGGAGATAGGGCCTTGGAGGTGAATGGTTTGGGATGAAGTTTATAGAGTCCTGTGAGTAAACTTTTAACAATGGAAATGGTATACTGATAAAAAGCATATGGGTTCAATGAACACTGCCAAAAGAAATCTGTGTACTACTTAAGAAAAGGGACTTCACCAAGAGTTAAAAGTCTAGGCATCATGGCTTGGAATTCTCAGCCTCCAGATGGAGAGAAATAATTGTCTGTTCCAAAAGATTGTATTTTGCTTACAGCAGCACCTGACTGACCCATACCTCTTCTATGCCTTATCCCAGAAAGCTTCTATAGATGTTGACTCTATAAGTGTTGATCAATCAGTTAAAGCTAGCCATGTACAACAGCTCTCCTCAAAGACCATGGCCTGGAGGACATAAACAACAAAAAATATATCTTCCCAGAGCCTGGATCTCAACTCTCTCTCATGACCTTAATATATCTTTATATGTGCTGGGATTTTATCATCATAACCTTTTCTCTTTAGAACCATTGGCGAATTCCATATCCACAAGGTGTTCAAGATGAAGGGGCCATCCTGGGTGGTTTCTGCAGAAACTTTCCTTTCTCCCTGGCCAGCAGATGGTGACCACCCTCCTGCTCTCTGATAACCCTTCTTAGGAAGGCCACATCGAGCCAACACTCACCCAGAGAGCTTCCTTCAACATCCCCTTCCCCATAAAGACCTTATTCCAATGACAACCCATTCTGCATACATAGGGCGCAAGCCTTCCTGGTGTGGCCTGTAGGACTAGAATAATGGTTAAGTCTCCCTGTTCCTTTGCTCTTAGCAATCAAGCTCTGGAGAATAGCAATCCCAGGCCCCCTCAACCCCAATTCCCATCCCTCTCTTTAGAGGCCCCAGTACCTCCAATGTCTGCTGAAATGAGAACTCCCCTTGACCGGGAGTTGTTGCTAGACGAAGCTGAAGCTATGATCCCCTGCCTCTGAAACTATTTATTATAAAGGAATGTCTGGTTTCCTGAGCCTGGATCTCAATCTTTCTCATGACCTTAATATATCCTTAATATATGCTGCGATTTTCATCATCATAACCTTTTCTCTTTAGAACCATTGGAGAATTCCATATCCACATCCATTTTACAGATTGAGATACTAGGGATGGCAGAGCTCGCAGAGATTGAGATCCCATGGTAAAGAACAAGGTGTGTTGAAAATAAGTGTCACGTGCAGCCCTTTTTAATTCAGCTTGGGTAAATTTTAAGGTCTATTTAGGACAGTCAACAGCCTTTTTCTGTGCCCAGACTGAAGGTCCATTAAGGCACCCTCACTGCACATTCTTCCCTTCTCTCTGCACCAGTTAAACACATTTATGTGCCCGTTTGCTAAATAATTTCTGATCATAAAAATAATACATGCCCATTGCCCGCAATCTGAAGGCATAAATAAGTTTTAATCTGAAAATAAAAATCACCCATTATCTCACCAACCTAAGAGAGAACTCAGATACTCTTCCTCGTCTTCCAGATCCATATTCATGCTCCCACACATTTTATACACCTAATATATTCCTGTTTTTCAATATCATAAAGCATTCCTCATAAACTTGATTTCTTAATGGCTGCTAAATAATTCCATTGTGTATATGCAGCCCAATTTATGCAAGAATTAACCTTCCTGCTTTAAAAGGACAGCAGATCGTGACAGGGTTCTCATGATTCTATCAGCTACACTTTCTTGTTAAAAGGCTCGGCCCATTGCCTGGTAAAAGTTCATGAATTTCTCCAGCTTGGAATAGGATCTCTTAGCCAAATAAGGTGATTATATTCAATGCCTAAGCCTTGGCGAGTGGGGCACAGGTAAATCATGAATCCTTTGACCTGTTTGTCACGTAACACAGAGAACTAAGGTGAGAAGCAGGGGGGGGGGGGGGATGGACCGCGGGCCAGAGCCCAATCTGAGACTTCTTGAATAGAGACCATGGCCAATTCCTTAGAAAAGAGCTATCTTCTCCTTTCTTGACTCTCTCCATTTTTGTGGTGAGCCCTGCAGGATTGGGGTCTCTATAAATCAGAGAAAGGGATAATTTATCCCCCTGGAACTTACACTGCCACAGGCTTCAGGCCATTCTGGAGGCACTCAAAGATTTTCTGAAGAGATGATGTTTGTGTGTCTGCCTGAGGCCATTCCCCAGGGTAGGCATGTGCTGACCCCTGCCAGAGAGGCTGACAGTGTCAGAGGATCAACATTCCAGAGATGACCCCCCACTGAGGGCCAGGAGAATGAGCTGGCTGGTGCCCAGGTTCCTGTACCCCCTACCAGTCAAGGGATGGCCTTGAGTGCAAACCTCAGCTTCTAGTGGAACCCTGTTGGGGCTCCCTGAGGTCCTATCCTTGTTTTTTTCATGGTGCCTCTGGAATCGCTTCCCAGGAGAAAGACAGAGACCAGGAGAAGTGAGGTGATTCTGTGCAGAAACACCGATTGGGCAGAGAGATGGATATACACATTTGTTTGAGGGCACGGAACCCATTTTATCTGACCTAGGATCTGCCTGGAATGGATCCTTGTCCCAGATTCTGCCTCTGATGCAAACCCAAAACAAGACTGGCAAATCAACAGTTGCTGTGGACATTCCAAAAAAGGAAAAGCATTAGGGGCAAAGTACAAGTTAAATACACAAGGGTGCGGAGGGGAGGGGGCCCTCCCAGGGATCTACTGCTATAAACTGATCTCAGTTCTGAAATGACATGAATGGTCCCATAGGGGCCTTTAGTGGAGGGCCTCAGCTGAGCAGGTCTTTCCAGGGACCCTTCTGGCTGTGGATGGAGCCAGGTGGCACCTGAGGTGGGGACCTTGGAAGGTTTCCTATGCATCTTCTCAGCTGTCGACCTGGACAGCTGCCCATCCGTCAGGGGAGTCCTCAATCGGACAGCTTGGGCTTCTTAGCAACACTGGGAAGCCAGCAGTTCTTCCACGGTGGGGATCTTCTTCTAGTGTCCATTGCGAGGAACAGAAACTACTCAAATGTTCGGTCAAGCCTGGAAATTGGCTGGGCCTCCCTTCCACTGTGTGTTCTGAGACTGGCAGTCAGTGTGTGCAGATACAAAGAGTAGGCACAGAAACCAGAGTGAAAACACGTGGGATCGGCTGTGCTGGGGGCTTTCTGCTTATGGGATCTGTCAGGTGATATCAAAGAGCTCAGAAGAGTGTCAGGTTGAGAAGGCGGGGAACTTTATAGGCAGAGAAGCATGAAGCAGGCACCCTGGGTCTGAGACCTTGAAGGAAAATCTGTGTAGTGGATGACCAGAACCCTCTGGGCATCTCTGTAAGGAACACAGAGATCAAACTGGGTGTAATGCAATGCTATTTTAGTAGAATCAGGGGAGTTTTGTAGCTAGATTTATACTTAAGCAGCTAGATCTATAGGTATACTATGATTACATATTATTAATTATATGTATTATTATATAATATGCTTATACATTATATAGTACTGCACTGTAGCACTGTCCTCCTGTTGTTCATCGATTTGCTCAAGTGGGCACCAGTAATGTCTCCATTGTGAGACTTGTCATTACTGTTTTTGGCATATCAAATACATCATGGGGAACTTGCCAGGCTCTGCCAGGTGGGTGGGATACTCTTGGTAGCTTGCTGGGCTCTCCGACAGGGATGGAGGATTCAAACCTGAGTTGGTCGCATGCAAGACAAACGCCCTACCTGCTATGCTATCGCTCCAGCCCATATATTATGTAATAATATTAAATAACATTCCTGTTTATGTATTATGTAATAAATATTTTATATATACATGATATATTTTGTATACAACATAAATTAATATTCATATATTTATTGTTTAACTGGGTTGGAGCTATAGCACAGTGGTAGGGCGTGTGCATTGCGCGCAGCTGGCCCGACCAAGCTGGGTTAGATTCTTCCGCTCCTTTCGGAGAGTCCGGCAAGCTACCAAGAGTATCTTGCCCACACAACAAAGCCTGGCAAGCTACCTGTGACGTATTCAATATGCCAAACACAGTAACAACAAGTCTCACGATGGAGAAGTTACTGGGCCCACTTGAGCAAATGGGGTTCGTCTGTGTTGTTGACTGTGACATGGATTAGAAAGGTCACCATGGAGATGACACAGAGAGATAGGACAGATTTAAGTGAAGCTTTGATTAATGAATTAGGCAGGACCTTGGGCGATTTAGATGTGGAGGAGATAGAAAAAAGGGGCTTAGGGGTGGGGGCCTCCTGGTCTCTGCCTAGAGAAATAGGTTTTAGTGAGATGCAGGTGATCTGGGAGTTGAACAATAATTCTGCTCTCAATTTTACCTTTGCCATCACAAATTTTGTGCTGTGAGTTCTGGTCATTACAACGGAAATGCATACTTAAGGTGAAAACACCATTACCTTTTGCTTTGCATTACAACCTTCCTTCTATATGGAGAACAAGAAATAAGTCAATATAATTACATTTTTTCAATCTAAGAGACTTCTTTGAGCTCTAAAGAAATAGAGCATTCAAATAAATGAGCAGCAATTATCTTAAAGAGTAAAGTCATCATGAAGGATGGTGAAGAAACACCCAGACAGCTTATGACATTTCCAACAATGCAGTCCCATTGAGTAAGTGTTCAAAACCTTCAGGAAACCAGCTAAGAAAGGCTTTTTCAATCTAGAGAAGGCATTTTGGTTTCTAAAAAAAAAAGATGGCAACCCACTGTAAAGCCCATTTCTACCACAGTTACCACTTAGGTGTCTAACCCTTGGTTATGAATCAGCCTTAGAAGAAATGCGCATGTCTGACCCATCTACAATGCCACATCACAGAAGCATGAATTCTCACTAATTTTAATAGAAACTACACAGATTTTAATATGGGCTTCCCCCCCTCCCCGCCTTAAAACTCACATATGTTTCCAAGTTATCTGATGAAAACCACCAAGGAGAAATGTGTTGGAGGAGGAAGAGCAGAATAACACCATGGCCCGGTCTTGAATTACAAACTACAGCTTACTACTGGGGAGAATCAACTAGATTCCATTCAAACTCAATAGTCCTAAACTCCTTTCACTTTGCACTATTATTCACATAAATTGACCTTGGTTTAGTATTACTACCCTACTGTCACAGAATCACAGAAATCCTGTTAGTCGTCGATTGGTTCGAGCAGGCCCCAGTAACGTCTCCTTCATCCTAGCCC
>JAOXYA010032638.1:0-12918 GCA_028565675.1 Sorex palustris
GCGGGCGGGCCCCGGTTCCCCCCCCCCCCCCCCCCGTTGGTTCAGCTACAGCCTCTGGTTCCCTGTTGGTCTCATCTCCCCACCCCCGACCTTCCTTTTGTGCTACAGCTTTTCCGAGCCTAACTGGACTAAGACACAAATGAGGTTAAGAACACCCACGTCAGGGGCTGGAGGCTAGCACTGTGACAAGGGCGGCTGACCTGGATTGGTGCCTGGGACTCCATACGGTCCCCGAGTCCTTCAGGAGTGACTCCTGAGTGCAGAGCCAGGAGAAAGCTCTGAGCATGTTGGGTGTGGCCCCAAACCCAAACCAAAAAAGAATGCCCATTTCAGCTCAGGGGCATAGCTGAGAGAGCTGGAGGGCGCGCCTGGCAGGTGTGGCTCTGGATTTGAGCCACCCACTCCCGGCTTACGCTGGCCATCCCAGAGCACTGTTGGGCCCAGACGTGGAGCCATTTGACCTGCATCACCCTCACAGGAAGTAGCCCCTGGTCACGCTGAACACTGCTTGGGGGCCGTCCCCTCCCTCCTAGCAGTGATCCGAGGATGAATCAGATGGTAGCTATAAATTGCTTGGCACATCACGTAAGTGTGTGGTCTCATTGCGTATCACTCTTTACCTCCCCAGATTTCTCTCTTCTAGGCTGCTTGTCATATGGGCTTGTGTTATATGCTCCGTCCTCCAATGGATGAAATTTTCGCAAGACCAAATCTTCAAACAGCAGCTGTGTTTCTGGAGGAATTTTAGTCAGCGCATCCGTCCAATAGAAGGGTCTGGGCTGTGCCTTTGTTAGCATGATCTTAGCTTTCAAAATTGAATTGACCATTTTGCCTTCGGGCAGGACTCTTGGCTTTTAGAAATTTAAATTTTTGCTTGTCAGAATGATTTCCCTCATCCTTTCTCTCTGCTGCCCCCACCGCCTTAATGCACTGTCCTTGTCAGGCTTGGCTTATCTCTTTTGCAGCTCTACCAATGTGACGCTTTCCTTCGCATTTCTCAGATCTCATATCTGCATGTAACTACTAAACATCCTTTAATATTGATTCATGACTGAGCTAAAATTAGCATCTGAATTCAATTATTCCAGTCTTTGACTTAATTCTGAATATTACAAGAAAACTCTACCCTTTTTTGTTTCGGTGGTTCTGAGAATGGAACCCAGTCCTCACACATGTAAAGCAAATTCTCTACCACTGAGCTACAGACCTGCTCCCCCGAAAATTGTACTCTCAAAAATATTTTATTATGCTATTTTCCACAAATATTTTATTTTCTGATGCCTTTCTCCATGTTAGGCTCCCATAAGCACTTTCCTCGATCTGGAACACTGTTTCTTAAACTCTCACCCTCTCGGCCAGCTCTTCCCACACTGCAGGGTCAGTCACGCTGTAATGAATGACTCTCTACAACTCCCTCCTCCCTGTCTTGCAAGAGCCATCCAGGAACTGTCTTTCCATGGAGAAACTTTCTGAGTCCACCCCCCACATCTTCCTCAGTGTACCTCTAACACAAAATGTACCCTCCAGTCTGGACCCTATTTGCCTCACAGTATGATCCTTCCAGCTTCCCAACTAACTTTACAGAGATCCTGTCTCACTCTCCTTGGACTGCTCTGTGGTGCCCTCTGTTTACAGAGTGGTGTACAGACAATTACAAATTTTCCTCACTACCATCTTCTATTGTTTTCTTTTTACTTCTGACTCGCCACCCATTTGGCAAAGGCTCCTAAGATATTTACTTTAAATTTCTGGGCTACTTTAGCACTCTGGTACTAAAAGTATAGAGATACTTCAGGGAAGCAAGTCATTACTCCACCTCCATGTTCATTTAATGTGATTTTGCAAGATGAAGGAATATAACTGAAACATTCCAAAGCTGTTAAGTTGGACTTTTATATAGTAGATCCTTCCAAAATGAGACACACTTGCTATTGCAAATTTATTTAGCCAGTGAGACTGAAAATAAGAATAAAAGAACAAAATCCCAAGGCAAGAGCCTGGAAGACAGCACAAAGCTGAGGCCGCATCTGACCCAGGTTCAATTCCTGGAATCACATGGTACCCAGGTGAGGCCCTGGAGGACCTTCAAACACCTCAAACACTTTCAGATGGCCCTGGTGGTCTATGATGCTGGGAAGGTTCCCCATCCTTGGGCCCGCAAACTATACCACAGGACCCTGAGTTCCAAGAGGGGGCCCCCTCTTCCCCAATCACCACAAACCAACACAGATTTGTAACATCACACTGCTAGAAAGCTCTGTCTCTTCTGATCACAGATGGCGAAACTGGTGCCGTGGAAAGGGGAAATGAAAACAGAATGGCTTCCCTCTTCTGGAGCCTTCTCTCAGTGCCAGTCACAGCTGGGCTATAGACACACTGACAATTACTAGACCTGCTTCTCTCAGCGATTTACCCTAAGGAAAAAGGAGGATGAATTTCTGGATGATACCGAGTCTGCTTTTATTCTCTCTGTTAATTCAACCCTGTTTGAGGGAGTTTAATAATTTCCACTGTAAGAATAACCCAATTATGACTCATCTGTCCAAGAAACACACAAAGAAGAGATAAAGAGAACACAGCAAAACATTAATTTTCTATTATAATTACCCAGTTTACACTTTCTTTAGGAAAAAATCTCAAATAGTAAACAGGGACCAAGTTATGTCTGTAGCCCACTTTTGAACTGTGTATCGAATTTTAAACTCACAAAAATATAAGTTTCATGAGATCATGGGATTTTTTCACTGCTGAATTCCCAGAGTACTGCCTTAATTATTAACTAAAATGCAGGTGTAACAGGCTGCAATTTGTGGAACTAGCCCAGTGTGGGCTCACAGAGCAAAGTACAGCTCAGCGAAGGCAAGAAAGTAGGTGAGTTAAAAATTCTAGGGGACACAACGGGGTCTTAAACTAGGGGGTCATGGTGGAGGAGGAGAAGTGGTCACATTCATTTGACACAGTGGAAAAAAGGAACAGAACTTGCTAGCAAGTAGGGAAAACAGCAGTAACAAGAAAACAGCGACTGAGCAATGTTTAATTCAAAGTAACGTGACTGGGTAAAAAGTTTTTCATCATGACTCAATCTCCTTTTCTAAAAAATTTTGATCTAATACATTGCCCAAACACCAGGGTGACAGCTCAGGTGGTAGGACACATGTCTCAGTGTGTGAGGTCAGCACTTCCTGGCCCACCAAGCAGCATCTGGTGGAGCCTCATGGATCTAAGCCCTTCTGAGCTGAGCACAGCCCACACTGTGGCCAACGCCCACCAGGCAGAGCCACACGCAGGCCCAGTCCCCGAGAACAGCCTGCAGGTAGCCCCAGCACCCGCTGGGGTGGCCCCCCATGTGAAAAACAAAACAAAACAAAAGCTGCTCAGGACTGCCTGCGTGGCTTGAAGTTTAATGGCGACTTCATTTCTTCCTCACCTCTACCGCCCCGGTTCAAAGCCCTGGGTCCTGACAAAGAATTCTGGCTTGAAACCATGCTGGAAAACAAAAAGCTGGTTGATGACCACATGTGGCTTCATGCTGCTATTCTTTCTTTTTGTGTGAGTTTACAGTGTTTCACAACATAAAGTTAGAAATAATAAAATTTTTAACAGAGGAAAGAAAATCCTACCAGGGGATGGGAGTGATAATACACTGGGGAGATGCTTGTCCTGCCGTGCACAGCTGACCAGGGTTCGATCCCCTCTGCCCCTGCCATGAGAGATCCCTGAGTGCAGAGTCAGCAGTGAGTCATGAACATGGCAGAGTGGGCTGAAAGTCAAAAGAAACCAAAACTCTGACACGTGTAGGTCTGATTTGTGGCTCTGTGGATATCTTGGCCCATAAAGCCTCTGACTCCCCAGGGAACAGGGATAGAGCAGGGCTGGGGGGGGGGGGGAAGCCAGCTGTTAGTCACCTGACAGCTACTCGGTTCTTCCAGAATTAACTCTGTCTAGAAATAAGCACAACGAGTTTCAATTTCCTCTTTTGATTCCAGCAAACACTTAAATGGCAGAACCTCAGAAAGGGCCTTAGGCCCCCGGCGCCATTTTGCACAGAGCAGTGAAGAAACCTGGCCGGCGGGCACAACACCTGGAGAATTCTCCGGGCCCCATACCAAGCCGATATCACAGGGAGGTCCCAGCTGTGGTAGGTGCAGTGTCCCTGCCTTCTCCAGATGGAATCCTGGTAACCATGGGCTTCTAAAAGCATGGCTCCGGTATGTGGACACCAGGACTATTCTTCCTTATGCGGAAGAATTCCTTAGGCTTATGCGGCCGCTCAACCTTTCCTGATATGCAAAGTAAGCAATGGAAAGTAAATGATCTAGTGTCTGTCCCTGGAAGGCAGGCTTGAATTGTGGTGGGGAAATTTGAGCAAAATATAATGCCCAACCAAAATGCATCTGGACTGTGCATTAAACTACGGTGCTATGCCACCCCAGGAGGGGAAGGGTGTTTGTCCCTCTGTCTGTCTTCCCTTGCGGCAGCGGCATGGTGGCCTCCATTTTTTAGAGCCTAATGTACAGCCAGGTATGAGACTGCATTGACGAGGCATGAGGGACCTCATGGGATGGGGGGGGGGGGGTGGAACCAGCCCTGCTCCCTGCCCTGAAAATGCCCTGGGTTGCCACCCACAAACACCACCTCCGGCTCCTGAACGACCATGATCCCAGAGGCACACAAACCAATCTCAGAACTCAGGGGCTTTTGGCAGTATTCCCTCTAGTCTTATTACTAAAATATCAGAAATCCAAAATCACGTGGCTACAATAGTGGTCACGCAATGTAAGGGCCGCCCAGGCTAATAGTCATGAAAGAGTTAAGTGGTAGGAAAGAGTTAACCAGAAAACTGTAAAAGCTAGAGTTGCAAAAGCTGGCTCAAAAGAGTTATAATGTAGCTCCCACCTACCCCCTGCTATGACCTTGTGGTTGGGCCAGATATGGGGACATGTGCTCAGATGTTCCGAAGAAGTTGTGCAAGTGTCCTGCTGTCCTTGGTAAAGCTGCAGATTTCTGTACTGTAAGATTCCTTTGTTTATTCTTTGTTATAAAAACCCACTGTAATTTGGTCTGGGGCTCTCTGCCCCTGTCCTGTTTTCGGGACATGTAGTGAGCCCCAGCATGCTTGGACAATAAACCCTGTGCGAGTTGCATGCGAAAGTCTCTTGGAGTCTTCCTTCACGGGCGGCGAGCGTCTCAACTCTAACACACCAACAAGCATTTGAGGGACCTAAGGAGTCCCTCCTTAAGGTCTCTGCACTGTCTTTACCGGACCCCATAGAACTGTTCACCTTGTTTGTGGAAGAGAAGGCAGGGATAGCCAAAGGTGTGTTAGCCCGGCGACTTAGGCTGTGGAAGTGGCTGGTGGCTTATCTGTCAAAGAGACTGGACCTTATTGCTGCCGGATGGCCTCTGTGCCTCCGAATTATAGCAGCAGTTGCCCTCATGGTCAAGGACGCAGATAAACTGACCTTTGGGCAGGACTTGAAGCCGATCTACCCTCATACTATTGAGGGAGTGCTATGGCAGTCCCCGGAAAGTGGATGACAAATTCTCGACTAACTCATTATCAGGGGCTCCTAATTGATTCCCCTAGACTCAGTTTTGCAGAGTCCACTGCATGCAATCCAGCAACGTTCCTGCTCATCCTGGATTGGGGATCTCCTATACATGATTGCCAGGAAATTCTTTCTGACAATTCACAGCTTCGGCCGGATTTGAAGGACATTAAGCTTCCCAATTCTGATTTGGTATGGTTCATGAATGGGAGCAGCTTCGTGGACAATGGGGTGTGATGGGCTGGTGCAGTGGTGGTGGACCAGGACCGGGTGACGGTGTAGAGGTGTGGAGCTCCCCCTTGCCACCAGGAACCTCCACCTAGAGGGCAGAACTGATAGCCCTGGCTGAAGCCTTGGAGAGAGAAGGGAAGCGAGTGACATTGTACACAGACAGCCAGTATGCATTTGGGACTGTGCATGTGCATAGGGTGACATATCGAGAGCGTGGCTTCAGGATGGCAGAAGAAAAGGAACTATGAAACCTACAAAGGGTACAGCAGCTGCTGTCGTGATCCAAAAAGTAACAACTAGATTTGGAACCTGCTAGAGTTAGGAATGATTAATGATTAATCTGGCCTGAGCTCTGTAGCCTGAGTCTGTAGCAAAATATTCCCAGGAGACCTGCCCTACAAGCTTCAATGTATCTCCTGCTGTGTCCATACAAAAATAACTACAGGAGAAAAACCCCTTAAGAGGTATTTTGCTCCTGAGCGGTCAGGAAGGGTTTTTTGTTTTTTGTTTTTGTTTTTGCTTCCAGACTGGGTGGAGTATGGGCCAGGAGGACAAGGTGGAGATATAAATAGGGGTGGAGAGAGAATCAGGGGGATTGGTACCAAGAGAGGAGAGAGAGCACCCAGGCTCCAAGATGGGCAGTTTGGAGAGATGAGCAGGTATGTGATGGAGGAATGAGGGGAAGGAAGGAAGAATGAGAGAGATTGGAGAGACATAGATTTAATAATAAACTCTGCTTGTGTTTTGCATTACTGGCTGGACTTTTTGGGTGGTTTTGAGAGAGGAGATTATCAATCTCGCCTCCTAACACCTCCTGGGCATCTGTTCTCTTTCCCTAAGCTTCTGTTGCCCTTACTTCCTAGCACGCCTAAAAGGTGGGGTAACTAATCAGCAACTAGTTTTCGTTCTTCCTTCGCCTACCCATCATCTATAGCTGTCCCGATTCTGTCCATACACCACTGCTTGAGAGCACCGTATACAGTCTTAGTGTCCAGCCATTATGCTGGACCACAATGTTGCACAAAGTGTCCAGTCAGTAATACAAGCCACAAACGGAGTTTATTCAAGCCAGCTAGCTGAGGTCGAGCCATCAGGCACTCAGGTCAAGGCAAAACCCTGTATCAAAGAAAACTTCAAATCTTAGAGCTGCTGTTTGCATCACTGTTTGCACTTTTGTGGGTTACACACTTCAGATAATAACCAGGTCGTCCAGAGGTGCCATCTCACTTATCCCAGGATGTTCTAGTGATTTCTCACCCTTCTTCTCAAGCCTAGATATCCTTGAAAGGTAGCAATTGCAATAGAAAGAGCAATTTGCACGTTTGCTTTAGCTTCTCCTTCCTGCCCAGGTGGTCCGGAAGGGTGGGTGCAGATATCTGCTACTGCAGGCCATGAGGGCTTCTCAGGCTTTGGCTCCTCCTGAGCCAACAGCAGGGAGTGAGAGAGAGCCTCCTGGAGAGCCCGCAAACACAGTTCTTCTGTGAGCGTGTTCTTTACAGCGTGTGAATTCTCCTCTTCCACTTGGCACATCTTAATTGGGAGATTTTTTAGTAGGCAATGGCTAACACAAGTTCATTTGGTTTGGTGATGAGCACAGATTGTCAAAGCATGTAAAATTGTACTTCAGTTTATTTTAAAATACATACTTTAATAAAAATTATGATTTAGATCTCTTCAAAAAATTGAAAGATTAATTCTAAAACAAATTTTAAAAAAATGTTCAATGTAAAGAAACACGATTGGGCTACCATCCTGATCTCATGGCTACTTCTCCCAGAAGGGAGCATAACATGAGGCCCTCATAGCCATGCCACCAGACTCCGAGACAGGCTGTTTTCACTCAGGGTGCCCCAGAGGGGGTTGGTGAGAGCCCTCTCCGCCCCATGGGATCCAGACCCTGCAGCCGACCTCCACAACCCAATCGCTGCCATGCTTAAGTCCGGTCCCCACACGGGCAGAGCCTCACACGGGAGTGAAATATTCGGGCAGAACCTCACAGGAGTGAACATATTCTTAGACTGCGCAGCCACTTTCTTGGCTGAGCAACACATCATCGGACACTCCCAGTCTATTCTCCACAATTACCACACCACATTTGATGGGTTCAGACAGTAGACAAAAACCGTGGATGAAATATATATATGTATATGTATATATGCATATGTATATATTATCATATATATAACCAAAGCTCACAGCACTCAAACTTTAACAACATGTTAGTGATATCCTATAGAATGTCTTAATGACTCCTGCCAAAATAGAACAATCTTCACATTGTTTCCTATATGAACATTTTTTGTAAGCATGTTCAGCAGTTCGTCATAACGGACAACACAAAATATAATCTTTCGATTGTGTTTTGGGACAGGGTTGAAATGGAAACATCCTGAATTTGATAGTGGGAAGGTATAATGGATGTGGGATTGGTGTTTGAATATTAAATGTAATCTAATATTGTGAACTAACTTATAGAATAAAATAAATTATATAAATAAAAAGAAACACAATTGTCCTTTTCTCTCAGAAGAGAGCATAAAATTACACACCATAGCCTTGTGCCAGACTGGTGCCATACTATTTCATTCAGAGTACCTTGGAAGGGGTTGGTGAGATCCCGCCCCACCCAAGGGACTGAGCCCTGGCAGCTGAAAAATTCCAGAACTCAACTATCCACACACTCAGGCAGAGCCTCGCCCATTAGTGAATCCACAGAAAACCCAGGTATTCCAGACTTATGACTGAAAACTCTAGGTTCATGAAACTGGAAATAGGTAACCTCCCACTGTCTCTCCTTGTTTCTCATGACTTGGTATAAATTGCCTCTAGTTGGTGCCAGATAGTCTGATCTATAGCCATGATCGAGAGACCCACTGTCCTTCTCTCTCAGAAGAAAGCATAGAACGACATGCCATAGCCATTATGCTGGACCACAAGCTGTTTAGTTTGGGGTGCTCTGGAGGGGGACGAGTGAAGCCCCCTCTTTGACTCAAGGGACCCAGACCTGGCAGTCGAAAAACTCCAGAACTCAACCACCACTGTGCTTACGGTCTCTCTCAAAATGCTTGGGCTGAGTCTCACCTGCAAGTAAACACTTCTGGACTGCATTCGTAGCCGTGCTACATGTCATACCTCACACCACTAATACTCCAAGTGCATCACTGTATCACTGTCATCCCACTGTTCTTCGATTTGGTCTAGTAGGTGTCAGTAATGTCTCCATTTGTACCAGCCCTGAGATTTTAGCAGCCTCTCCTTATTCATCCTTCCCAACGGTGCCTTTTTGAAGGCTCTTTCAGGGTCAGGGGATTGAGACCCGTTATTGTTACTGTTTTTGGAATATTTAATACACTATGGGGAGCTTGCCAGGCTCTGCCATGTGAGAAAGATACTCTCAGTAGCTTTCTGGGCTCTCTGAGAGGAACAGAGAATGTATATAATAGAATACAAGCAAGTGTGTTAAAACCGAACACATGTGTGCTACTTTAGGTACATCTGTGGGCTAGACTACATAAAAAAGGTGGCTTACCCGCTAATGAAGCCACATGCTTCCAAGAGCTTTGTTTTATAGTCTCTGGATGTTGAACGTTGATGGGATTACATGACGCTTGGGGCAGTTTGTGAGTGTGACTGCCAAGCTACTGGAAAATGGGGGATCTGGGTGAAGGAGTCCCAGTCCCTATCTGAGCAGGCTTGGAGATCTCAGCCCCAGATCCCAACTACCTGGATTTCTCTGCCAGTTCCTTCATGTGTGAGGCTTGGACGAGCGTGGGGAGAGTGGCCTTGAGCATGGCTGTGGCTGGTTCTGGAGGATTTTGGCTGCCAGGGTTCTTCTTGGGGCAGGAAGGGAAACTCAACCTGCCATGCTCCAAAGGGTCCTGGTGAAGACAATCTGTTGCGGGGGCAGGAGATTCTGCCTCGCTCACTTTCCTGGGATATTTGTTTTATAGTTTCTGTATCTTGACCATTGATGGGATTACATGGCGCACTGGGCAGTTTGTGCCAAGATACTAGAAAATGGGACATCTGGGTGGAGGATGCCCACTCCCAATCTGAACAGGCTTGGAAATCACAGCCCTGGGTCATTCCAAGAGTAACACACCATATTTTGTGGTTTAAAGTAGAAGGCAACCATTCTTGCAAGAAAATATCTTTATACAGATATACAAACTCACTATATTTGGTGGGGTTTAAAATAGAAGGCAACCAATCAGAGAGAAATATATTTTTACAGATATACACATATATAATACATTAGAAGCGTACAAACCTCAGTCTTCAACAATATGTTAGTAATCTCTTGTAGAAAGGCTTAATGTCCCTTGGGTGAAATACAACTATCTTCACACACTTTTCTCTAAGAAAAAATTTTTGGATCACTCTCGGCAGTTTATTCATAACCAATAATACAAAATTAATTATTGCATTTCTTCTTTGGGGCAGGGGTTGGGATGTAGGATGGAAACATCCCAAATATGGTGGTAAGAAGGTGTTATGGTGGCGGGATTGATGTTCTAATATTAAATAAAATTGAATATTGTGAACTAGTTTATAAAATGTTTTAAATTAAACAAAAGAATCATGATTTATTATTATTGGTAATTGAATTCCGCCCAATTTTATTTTATGAAAGCATTGTATTTACCTAGTTATGCATAGTTGGGTTCTTCATACAACGATTTATCACCTATTCTGCCACCAATTTCATCTTCCTCTACTAGTGTTTCCAGGCTCCCTTCACTATCCTGACAACCACTCAAACCTGATTCTTGACAGGCACCTTTGTAATCTTGCTTTTTTTTAAGTTTGGGTCTCATAATTTCAGTGTTGTTGACCCTGTGGTTTCCATATTTACCTCTATCATTCCAAACACCACTGACGTAACTGTGACTGTTGTCCCTTTTTATTTCTCACTTGTTTTCTCTGCCTTACCTCTCCACTCATTTTTTTCCTTCTCCTTATACTTTGGTACTTGGTGACCTAGGCATCTCCCCCTTTAAACCATAGCAACTCCTCATCCAGTGACTCTAAATACCACATGAAAGAAAATACCACATCTGATGTTAATCCTTTTTCTTTCTGGATTACTTTATGTAACATAATATCTTCCAGTTGTATTCATTTTTCAGCAGATTACTTTATTTCATCATTCTTTGCTGCTGCACAGTAGTCCATAGTGGTCCTGGCAAATGCTTCCGGGTATTGTTTGTCTGAAAAGGACCGTATACCTCCATCAAGTCAGAATGATAACTTCAGGATAGTGAAGTGTAGCCTGAAAGATGTTTTTCAGTCAGTATGTTGAATTTCATTTTTCTTTTATTCCAGTCTTTTGTGAATTTTAAGATATCATATCATAGGTAGATATCATACCATAGATCAAGTATGACATCATTGGTCTGACCGAGGGGAGAAGAGAACAATCACATCACGCAGTTTTTGACACTGGAAAAGAACTATTCCTCGGAACATGTGATAAAAAAGGCGTCAGTGGTGTTGGTGTCCTTGTCAACACGAACTTGGCCATGAGCATTGATTCATTTGAACGAATGAATTCGATGATTACACTTGAATAGATTTCTCTCACTCCTGGCAGTTTCTATCTTCTTTGTCTACGCACCAACACCCAATTATGATGAAGGAGAAATTGAGAAGTTCTACATGGAGCTGGAGAAGTTCTATAAAGAAGACCACACTTTCTGCAAGATTTTTGATGGTGATTTTAATGCCATGATAGGACCAAGAAAATCAGCCAAATAACTCCACATCAGGACCCATGGCCTAGAATGGAATGAACAGGGGGAGAGACTTTCTGAGTTCATCATGTCGACCAAAACCACCATGGTAACTCACAGTTCCAGAAGGCCGAATCTAAACGTTGGACTTGGGAGTCTCCCAGTGGATGATTCCATAATGAAATTGACCACATCATAGTCAATCGACAGTTTTGCTTGTCCGATGTCGCTGTTGTCCCAAAAATCCAAACGGGATCAAACCACCATATTTTCATGCAAAATTCTACTTCACAGAACGGGGAGAAAGGGCTGCAAAGTTTAAGAAGGGAATTCCCAGAACGAAAACCAACTGGGAGCTCTTTGGCTCTATTGCACAATATGGGAAGATGCCGTCATTGACAACATTGATGAGGAATGCGATCGACTGGTTCAGCACCTCCATAATTGTGCGAGGAACTGGATGATTGAGAGAGAGATAGCCACAAAAAAATGCCTGTCTTCAAAAACTCTAGAGCTTATTCGCCAACGTGACTTGGCGCATGCCTCAGGCAACTGCATTCCAACGTTCGAGCTTGCAAAGCAGTGCAGAGAAGCGAGAAAGGAAGACCTCAAAGAGAGAAGAGCAGCAGTGCTGAGGATGTGGCAGAAGCCGGGAAAAGCATTCACAATGTCTGCCTGTCTTTCGCCAACTACAAGACCAAGATGACTGCCCTCCAATGTCCTGATGGGTCTATGTATCTTCCAGAAGGGCAATAGAGAAGATTGTCCATGACTTCTACTCAGATCTCTTTGATAGCCACGTTCATGTGCCCACATACCAAATTGCTCAGGATAGATATGTAATTTCCAACTTTCTCCCTTCTGAAATCTGACACGCCTTTTTGTCAGTAAAGAAACAAATAGCACCTGGCCCAGAGTAGGTCAGACCTAAACACCTGAAGAACCTGCCATCAGTACTCATCAATACACTGGCTTGGCTCCTCACACTCTACCTGTCTGAATGCAAGGTTCTGTCCCAATGAAAACCAGCAGGACTTTACTACTGTACAAGAACAGAGACATCCACGACATTGGCAACTATCTCCAGATCTGCCTATTTTCTGTCATCTACAAGCTGTTCACTCGAGTCATCCTGAATAGAATTATCAGAACACTAGATGAAGGACAACCATGTGAGCAAAGCCAAGTTTCACAAACGATTCAGCATGATTGACCATGTCCACATGATAATCAAGCTCTCTGAGGTTTCTCGGGAGTTCAAGATGCCACTTTGTCTAACGTTCATTGATTTAAAGGCATGTGATTCTGTTGAGATGAAAATGGTCATTGAGGGGGTATGGTGCCGCCAGCAGGTCAATCTGTACCTGTGAGGCGAGTGCATCAGCAGCCTCATGGTGCCTTCAGAC
>JAOXYA010032646.1:0-12918 GCA_028565675.1 Sorex palustris
CCGAGAGGGGCAGAGGAATCGAACTTGGGTCGGCCATGTTGGCCGCTTGTAAGGCAAACGCCCTACTGCTGTGCTATTGCTCCAGCCAATGAAAATACCACCTTGAAATGTTTACGTCATTTTATACTACATGCTTATAAGTTCAAAAAGTCCTCACATGATCATAATTAAAGTCAAACTTAAAATATTTAATACAGAACAAGTTATGAACATACATTTCCACAATTAAATTCAATATTAACTAAATTCAAACTGGTTGAATTAACGCGATTTAATATGAGCCGAATTCCATCTACTATATAATTGTTAATAATTAAACTTAACTGATTTTTTTTTAGTTTCATTTGTATACAATTTGAGGATTTAGTTAGGTTTTGCATTTATGTGAGGAAGTTTTATTTAGAGGGTCAGTACACAACTCAAGTAGCAAAAAACAGGCCTTGCATGTGAAGACATAGATCTGACCTCTAGCACTGCATGGCCCCCTTTCAATATCAGGTGTGGGCCTCACAAAATAAAGTAATACCAGAGATTAAATTGTTACACATCTAAGTAACATTATAATAAAGATTGTTCTAGTCAGAAACAGGGGTTCTTGGCATATTTCTTCTTTTACAAGGAATTGGCACTAGAGTTGAGAAATATGATGGGCATGAGATTATGGAGCCCATTAAGCCAAGTCAGCAATCTATTCCTGTATCCCTGTATCTGAGACCAGCTCTCCAATGGAGACGTTACTGGGCCCGCTCGAGCAGTTTAGTAAGTCAGTTAATTATTCTGAGTCTTTGTTCTTTCATTTTTCAATTGGGTCTAATTTTTAATTACCCACCAACTACACCCACCTCCCTCCCTCCACCCTACATACGCAGGTGGTACCCATATACACACACTAGACGTAATAACAGAGTCATAGAGTGTTAGTCTCCATCTGACTGGAAATTAGCTCTAAGTTAATCTAACTCTTCCCTGTATTTTTACACCATGGAATCTGGATCTTTTTTCTCAGCATTTTGTTCTTGCTTTTTTTAGAATTTTGTAAATGTTGAGGTGTTTACAACCCTCAGAATTTTGAACTTCCCAATCAGGGTCAATGCATAGTTCTTGAGGCCCATTGTAAATTATTAAGCTTCCTCCAAAAGTGTGGTACAGTTCCATAAAAGGTACTGTAATGAAAAAAATCTGTTTCTTCAGAGATTCCTTTCTCTGTCTCTGTTTTGTTGTATTTGGGGAACTAAGATGCCTTTGAGGCACACCCTTAGAATCTCAGTTCTTGCCTTAGCTGTGTTCAGAACCCTTCTAGAGGCAAAGCTGGGAGGAAGCAGTAGAGTTGTTGAACAGAAACCAGAGGTTAGGGAGAAGGTTATCAAGAAGCAATAAATGTGGAACTTTTGTATAAATGAAGCTTCCAAGCTCCCACCTCCTGGTCTCTTTGGATAATACATGTATGGTGCACACTTTCAATAGATGTTTGTTGAATCAATGAATGAGTGAATGTATCTATAATATTTGTATTTGCTGTTATCAAAATTTCTTTCTCCTTCACACTAGCTAGGAGAGAGTAAGCAGAAAAAACTTTAGTAACCATTTTACATAAGAAAAAATTGAGGCTCAGAATGCTTAATTGCCTTGTCCAAAGTTACTGGACTGAAATAAGACCATAGGTTTTCTGAGTTAAAATGTTTTAGACAGTTTACTTTTAAAGTGAGCATGGTCAAATTCCACTGAACCTATATTTATGATGGATATGCTAATGGCTTACTTTTCTCACAAGATGTATTGGCAATTTTCTTATAGGTTCTGTAATAAAGTTTGTGTAATAAGTTTTATTCCAAGGTGAGTCAAAAATGGAACATATTTATGAAATCCTCTTTTAGGAGAAAGGGAGGATTTACAAAAGTAAATGCTAAGAATATAATTAGCTATGGAATTGTCTTTTGATGTTTACCAGCACATCTATAGAAAAGGAAGACTATTTTTGAAAGTGTGTTCTTAGAGATGAGGGAGTACGGAATCATGATTATGTACTCCAGTTCTAAGGCTAAGCATGTTGAAATTGCTGTTCTCCCACTAATTAGATGGGTGAATTTGGAGAAATTATTTTATCTTTCCTGGATTCAGTTTTTCACATGTAAGATTGAGATCTTGAAAATAGAAATCTCAGAAGATTTGGTAGAACACTCACTGAGTTCCTGACAGATGTTGAGTGTAGAACATCTTATGCTAGTGAAGATACCGGACACCAGGATGGGAGGGCAGTCCTGTGCTCAAAGAGATGCATCAGTGAGGGATTCTCTGGATACTGTGCATAGGAAAATGGAGATTCAATGCTCCATGCAGAGGCAAGAAAACAAATGCAATCTATCATTCCAACTTAAATAAAGCTACATTGTTCTATGTTATGAAGCCCACCATCAGTTCTCTGCATTTCACAATTTCTCAAGACTCAGTGTTAGCTGACTTTAGATCTTACAAAAAAACAAGACCAAGACAGTTGTAGGCAGGCCGGTAAATAGGGAAGGAACCCTCCCTCAAGGCATTGGCAATGAATTTCCTGGGAAATAATGATATCAGTACCCCTGAAGTTACAAAAAGCCAACTTTGAGGAAAAGAAGAACTAAAGCCTGATAAGACTTTCACCTGGCCAGCAACAAATGGCTGGACCCCCCTCGGGCAGAAGCTCCAACAGAAACAAAAGATCAGGAAAGGAATTTCAAAGAACATCATCACCACCACCAGTCCTACCACCATTGGCAACCTCCCTAGCATCAGATTTTTACCTAGGCAGGTTGGAAAAACCTTACTCCCTTCCTTCCTTCCTTCCTTCCTTCCTTCCTTCCTTCCTTCCTTCCTTCCTTCTTCCTTTCTTTCATTTTTTCTCTCTTTATTTCTTTATTGTTATTATTATCTTTTACTTTTTGTGTCACACCCAGCGATGCTCAGGAGTTACTCCTGGCTCTGAACTTAGGAATTATAGCTGGTGGTGCCCAGAGGCCCATATGGGTCCATGTGATGTAAGTGCCCCACTGTACCTACACCCTACCTTTATTATTGCACCATCATTTTCATGCTCTAAAGAGATCATAGTCATATACAGATACACATAATGTCTTAATGTGCTCTCTCTAATTTTAATACTTGCCATTGCAGATTTATATTTTAGAGTATGCAGTTCTTCATGCAGGGGATGATTATCTCTGTGTTTTCCACAACCATAATCTTATTCTTTAAGTTTTAATTCAAAAGTCATAGCTCAGCTAGATATTCTCTGATTTCCACAACTTAGAGTGAAATATCTTCAGATTCCCTACACCCTTACATGAAAACTCCCTGCTGATAAAGACATTAGGCCAGATGAACTGGTGACCAGGATGGCCTGCTTTATGGTTAAGAAATAAAATTCAGTCACTGCTCATTATTTAGAAGTAGACCAATGACAGATAGAGGGCCAACTTAACTAGCCAACAGTAAAATGGCCCACAGGGAGACAGACCTCCAGGGCAGGTGCAAACACAACAGGCTTTACTTTTCTCTGCCCCAACTGAATTCTCCTTGGGGCAAGGCTGTCAATTGCCAAGGAAATGAATGGGCAACCCTAGGAAACTGCCTTGCAAATTGTTAGGTTTGATTAAATTGTAGGACATTAGTTACCTGCATCACTCATTATTTATTGAGCAGTTACCAGGCACCAGGCCCTGGTTTTTAAGCCCCCCAGGTGCTAACTCTTCATCTTCTTGCAAGGGTATTCGGTGACTGCTACGTCATTTGTCCACTTTGCAGATGACTAAACCGAGGCCCGTCTGTGAGTGAGAGACAGGGCATCCAGAACAGGAGACCCCTGAGCGATGGAAGAGGGAGAAGGACCTTCTCCCTCACCTGCGGCTTCCTTTCTGTTGGCATGTCTGGGAAAGCTGGGTGTGCGCACGGCTGGCCGAGGTGGGCTCTGGTCTATCACTGTGGCTTCACTTTATTTTTCTTGCTCTGACTCCCTTAAAAAAAATGCTAAGGGCCAGCTGGGGACCAAACACCAGGCTTGGTGTGGGGAGGCAGAGATAAGTCTCAGTTCCTGCCCTCAAAGAAGCCAGGTCAGGCCACTCAGACAAGGAAACAGAGTCATAAAGCTGGGAGAGATAAGCAGAAGAGTGAACGGCTGGCTTCATGTGCTGAGAGTGTGCAGGGCTGAGGCAGCACAGGGCAGGCCTGGGGAGTGGCCGGTCGAGCCTCTTTGAGCTTCTCCTTGTTCCTCACCCTCCTGGCCCTTTGTGCCACATCCAGTGTTGTTTTCCGCCTGTCTGTTGTGGTGGTGTGGAGAGTCCTCCTGGCAGTGCCGTGCAGTGCCAGGGACTGAACCCTCGTCTCTTGCATGGAAGGCGTGTGCTCCAGCCATGCGAGTCATCTCGCAGGCCCTGCTTTCTGCTTTACACTGTCTGTTTGGTTTTGGACCTCACCCAGCTGTGCTCAGGGCTTACTCCTGGCTCTGTGGCTCGGGGATCATTTTTTGCTGTGCTTGGGGGACCATCTGTGATGTCGAGGATCATACTGGTGTCGGCTGCATGCAGGGGGAGCACCTTAATCCCTGTAATATCTCTCTGGTCCCCTGCTTTCTTCTTAAAAAAAAAAAAAGAATGATAGTGCAGTGGGTAAGGTGTTTGCCTTACACACAGGCAACCTGGGTTTGATCTTCTGCATGACATTATGGTCCCCTGAGCACAGAGACAGATGTCCCAAGCGCCACTGGGTGTGGCCCCCAAACCACACCAATGGAAAGTGAGTTGCTCCCTGACGCTGGCCCTCTGCCACAGTCCTGGCAGTGACTCTTCCGTGGGCTGCAGTGGTTCTCACGCCCCAAAACTGCTCCACCGTGGAGCTATTCTTCGTTTAGCCTGATGAAGCCCCAAGCTCACATGGAAGCTGGACCCTGTTTGCAAAGTCGCAGGTAGAGTATGGGGAAGCCATGAGGGGTGGCCTGGACCCCACGGCTAGTCACACAGGAGCCCGGTTTGCTGTTCCTGGACCCAAGCAGACTAAGGTCTGGGAGGGGGACCTGTGACACAAGGAAGAGGACAGCTGCCCCATGCCACTGACACTTGCTTCTCTCTCCTCTCCTTGGCCAGAGAACCCCCGGGGGTGTGGATTCCCAAGGGTCAATGGAAACTTTCCAGCCCTGACACTTACTAGTCAGACTGGCTGGCTGGTGTCCCACCCAAAGGCCTGGGCTGAAGCCCTAACCCCCAGTAACTGGCCGTATGGTTTGGGAATAGTCTGTCAAGAGGTCAATCCGGGAGGAGCAGGCCAGAAGGCTGGGTCTGAGAGGAGTCTGACTTGTGTCTTCAGCAAAGGGAAGCCCAAAGGGAGTCCTCCCACCCCATGCTTTGTGAGAGGGAGACGGGAAGTTCAGGCATTGCTTGAGGTGACATGAGTGTCAGTGCCGTATGGACCGTGCAGGGGGACAAAGGCGGGGCGGGGTCTGGAATGGAAAACGTGGTCTCTAACTGTCCCTCAGCTCCATCTCCTGCTCTGTGGGACTGTGTCATCTGGGGTGTCATCAGCCATCAGGGGACTAAAACATTCCCGTGCTCCTGTGGGCAAGCACCACCCCAAAGCTTGTCCAGTATGCCCACGCCTGCTCCAGCAGCTTCCGTTCCCGGCCCCACTGACCACAGGCTCAGAGGGTGGTCTGCGCAATCTTGCTGCCCTACTCTTGGTCCCTGTCACATTAAATACGTTGAAAAGGAAAACTCAGACTCAGAGGAGACAAGCAAGCACTACAGAGACGCTGCTTGCCTGGTCACTTCCGCCTGGTGGGGCGTTTGGGGTCCTGGCTCTGGTGTGGGTGGGGGTTGGGGACAAGTCCTTCTTTAAAAGCTGCTGATGGGAGGGGGGCTTGGGAGGCAGCCTGGAGTGGGAGTGAGGAAGTGCTCTGTGGTCTGGGCTGGCAGCAGTTCTGACTTGGACAGAATTAGAGACTTGTTAGGAGGCCTGGGAAGGCTATATTTAACTTGGGGGAGGGGGTTTGTTTGCTCTCTTCACAGGTTTGCTACAATAGCGCTGGGAGACACTACTATACCTGGTCTAGCCTCTGAGCTCCCCGTGCATTTCTTTTCTTTTTTGGGGGTGGGGTGGGGACACGCTGCTTTGGGGTTACCCCTGGAATTACTCCTGGCAGGGCTCCAGATGGGACTCTGGGGATCAAATCCCAGCCGGCTGCAAGCAAAACAAGCTCCCTACTGGCCATACCACGGCTCTGACCCTGCGTTCCCCTTTCTTTCCCGTCCCAGAGTGTCGAGGAGGCAGAGGTACAGCAGCCCTGGACCTCCAAAGTCCCCCTTGTCCTCCTTGCACCAGCTTTAGGCAAGGTAAGGAGGTGGGCTGGAAGGTGGCCGGCCCCTGGCTTATCAGAGAAGTTAATTAACTCCCGGCGGCGGCGGCTTCACTTTCTCTCACACAAAGGGAGGATAATCGGCACTTTGTGAGAGGTGTGTGGATTCAGGAGATAACCATTCCTGCTCACCTGCATGCACCTTCCTCCTCCCCAGCTCCTTAGAGCCCTCCCCCAGGGGAAAGGGCTGCTGGCTGCTGGGAACCAAGTTTGCAGGTGATTCTCCTGGACATGTAAGTTCAAGCACGGACACAAACTCCTTGCAAGTTTACTCTCTAGGTAAACAATACATTTCTGATCCATTGCAAACACTTGGATAGGATTCCATGGACCCTGTTAACGCACGTTCCCAGCGTTCGGTCCCGCAGCGGGGTAATTCCTCCCCCTCCCATTGTTGCAACCACGACCCTCGCCAGCCTCCTCCTGAAAGGGAGTTTGCTGCCGAGACGGGCAAGGGGCGATGCGGGAATTCAACGGCCCGGGCAATTGGTCCCCAGGGTCGGGGACGCGCCCGGCTCGCCTGCAGGGAGGCCGGGCCCCGCCATCCCCGCCTGCAACCAAACGAAACGCGGCAAGACAAAAGGCGGCTCAGGGCTTACTTCCCCCGGGTGTGGGTTTTGGGAGGGTTTTTTCCCCCCTTTGCCTGGCGCGCGTTTGTTGGTTCCGGACACTTTCACTTGGGAAGCTGTAAGGGAGGCGGGGCCGGGCCGGGCCAACAACCTCGGCGCACGTTAATGCAGCAGCCGGGAAGGCTCGGGGGCGACCCTGTCCCCGAGCCCGCGACTCCTCCAGGCCGCTCCTCCTCCTTCCCTACTACCCCCCAGCCCCGCGCTGCAGCCCGGGTCACACGCAGCGAGGCGCAGGGGCTCGAAACCGGGGCCGGCACGTGTGCACGGCAAACGCTTTTCCCCACCGGGCTAGCATCTCGAGCCCCGGAGTCGGCTTTGTCCGAACAGGAAAAGATGAAAAACACAAAACCAAACCAAGCCACCCAAATGCTTCCCTTCCCCAAGCTCGGCCATTCACTGCCGCGGCCGCTCCCGGCCTCCTTCCCGCTCTTTCGGCTCCGCGATCGATTGCTCCTATCGATTGCTCCCGCCTGCGCCGCAGTGCCCGTTCGGCCCATCCTCTGCTTCTGTCTGGCCGTGCGGGCGCCGCGCGAGCGGGGCCACTTCCGCTTCCGGTCGCCGCCGCCGCGCCGCCTGCCATGGCCGGGAGCCGGCTGGAAACGGTGGGCAGCATCTTCTCGCGGTATGTCCTCCGGGGCCCACCCCCGTCTGGGCGCGGACTGCGGCTCCGGCGCCGCTCCGGTTGGGACCTCGCCGGGCGAGGCCTTCCCGCGAGGGGGCGGGAATCAGGGGTCAGGGGTCAGTGGTCAGGCCCCGAAGCCCTGGGGTCGGTGCATTTGCGTGTCTTGCACGGTCCGGGCTCGTTTGCGCCTCGTTGCCCCCCAGTGCGGGGGGGGGTCCTAGGGGTCCTAGAGGGCGGAGAGGCGGTGGGCCTGCCTGCAGTGACCTTGGTGGGAGGGGTTGCCTGGCAGGGGACGGCCCTGCAGCGCGCGAGGTGGTTTGCAGGTTTGCAATTGGAACCCCCTCACCTCGGCCAGGGGGTGGAGACCACCCCAGCCCGCTCTCCTTCCAGCTCCCAGTTGCATGCTCCACGTTCCCACCCGCGCCTACCCTAGGTCTGCGCCATTTTTTTTTTTAAATCTTACTATTTTCTTAACTTTTTTGGTCACAGCCGGCGATGCTCAGGGATTCCTCCAGGCTCTGCACTCAGGAATTACACCTGGCGTGGCTTGGGGCAGTGGGGGTGGGGTCTCATATAGGATGCTGGGGATCGAACCAGGGTCGGATGCATGGCAAGGCAAACGCCTACCCACTGGACTCTGGGCGCGGGCCCTGATTTCGCGGTGTAGACTTATTGCCATCACTGACCCCTAACCCGTCTCGTTCTCCCCCTACCCCTCCCCCTCCTTCAGGACGAGGGACCTGATTCGCGCGGGCGTCTTGAAGGAGAAGCCCCTTTGGTTTGATATATACGAAGCCTTCCCCCCGCTGAGAGAGCCGCTCTTTCGCAGGCCCTCCCTGCGGTATGGCAAAGCCAAAGATCAGGTTCCAGAAATCTTCTACCAGGAGGATCGGATCCGAGCGTGAGTGCCTGGCCCCGGGTGTGCGCAGGGCAGGATAGAGACGGGTGGCAGCCCCGACCTTGCTCTCCAACGCTGATCATTTCCCTAGGGTGCATTCCTCCCTCACCCCCCTTTAAAAGCGATTTATCATTGGCTTACAAATACTATGCAATGTCAGGGTTAATAGTTTAATAGCCTCTCTCTAGCCGCCAAGTCCCAGTGCCCTCCCACAGTGCGGCAGATTTCTGGGTTGTTTTTTTTTTTGGATCACATCGGGCTATGGTCAGGGCTTACTGCTGGTTCTGTACTCAGGGATCAGGGCCTGGTGGGTCTCTGGAGACCATATGAGATGCCAGAGGTCGAACCCTGGTTGACCACGTGCAAGGCAAAAGGCCTATCTGCTGTAGTATTGCTCCAGCCCCCTGCAGCCGATTTCTGGAGTGAACCCAGCTGAGTGTCCAGTCACTGCCCAGGGCAGATTAGGAGTTGCCCAGGGAGAGATCACCTGGCTCTTACTCTTGGGTATTAGGGGGTTGGCCACATCCAGTGGTACTTGAGGGCTACTCGCAGCCCTTTGAGCTATCTCCTCAAAATGCCAATTTTTATTTTGTTTTGTTTTGATTTGGGGCCACAACTTGTCAGTCCTCAGGATTTACTCCTGGCTCTGCACTCGAGACCACTCTTGGCATGCTTGGGGACCAAATTGGGATGGGGATTGAACCTGGGTGGTTCCAGGTGGTATGCGAGCAAGACAAGCACCTTACCTGCTGTACTACCTTTCCAGCCCCCAGATACAACTTTTTTGATCTTCCTTTACTCTTCTTTTCCCCCCAAACATAAGAAGGAACTTTTGGGGGGTTTTCTTTTGGGCCGCATATGGCTGAGACAGGACTTAACTCCTGACTCTGTGCTCAGGGATCACTTCTGATGGGGCTTGGGGGACCATGTATGGTGCTGGGGCCTGAACCTAGGTGGGTTGCATGCAAGGCAAGTGCCCTAACTGCTGTCCAGCCCTAAGAAGGTTCTTTATTGGTTTCTCAGGTACATAATTTAAAATTTTCTACAACTCTCATTTGAAAAATTGGCATCAGGTAACACCACCCCCTTTTTAAATTGAGTCATCAGTTACAAAGTTGTTCGTGATTGGATTTCACCCATCCCTTCAGCCCTTCAGTGCACATTCCCACCACCATTGTCCTGTTTCCCTCCCACCTCCTCTCCCCCTCTCCTCCTCCCCCCACACTTCTCGCTCGCTCACTCTCTCACTCGCTCTTGCCTTTTTTTTTTTGCTTTTGCGTTTTGGGTCACACCCGGCAATGCACAGGGGTTACTCCTGGCTCTGCACTCAGGAATTACTCCTGCCTGGCGGTGCTCAGGGGACCATATGGGATGCTGGGAATCAAACCCGGGTCAGCCACATGCAAGGCAGACACCCTTCCCACTGTGCTCTCGTTCTAGCCCCTCGCTTTTTCCCTTTGACAAACCTTTTCTTGACCACATTCTTAATTCTCTGACGGTAAAACAGAGAAACTGCTGAGTTGTTCTCCTCCCTCCACTCCATGTTGTGCCCTGTGCTTAGGAATCTATTCATTGTTGGGGATCAAACCCAGGGGGCTCCCTAATGCCTAGCACGTGCATTTTGGGGATTTTTTTGATCACTCGGGGTTAGTGTCTCCCCCTCTTGGTACCCCTACTATTCTTGGTGCCCTTCTCAGGGCCTTAGCTAGCAGTTAATATCCTCAAATGCCTTGGACTTTAGTAATAAAACAATTTTTTGGTGGCCACAGGGCCACTGTGTCTAAGGTCGGTGGAGCTTTGGCAGACCATTTTTGGTGCCCAGGATTTGAGCCAGGATTGGGCTGCTTGCAAGGCAAGTGCCTTAACCCCTGTACTGTCTCTCTGGCCCATCAATAAGAAATGTTTTGGGGGACCATACCCTAATGAGTACTCAGTGACTGTGCCTAGGATGATTATCAGGGCATGCTCCCAGCAGCGGGTGTTCAGGTGACCATGGGGTGCCAGGAATGGATTCTGGGGTCTCTGCAGACAGAGTATGCACTTCCAGCTCTTTGAGCTGCCTTCTTGCTAACAGACTTTTCAAAACAAACTTGATCATTGCAGTGCCATAAGATGGGGGGAAGTGCAGCTTCATGGGACTGTGCAGTGCGTTGCGTCTCCAGGAACCCTCTTCCTCATAGTTCTCACAGTGACTTTGTGTATGAGTGAAACCCTCTGGCCATTGTGTTGCTCTCTCTAAACAACTTCACTACCTGTAATCATCTCAAGTTTCATCCTTTCTGTTGCAGAAGGCACAATTGTGCTTTTCAATACTGACTGGATAGATTGCTGCTACTTTGCCAATTGATTGGTCAGTAGCTGATGGGCGTGGTGCTGAGGCCCTGTTTCTGCTGCTGTGAAGACTGAGGCTGTGAATGCGGGTGCAGCGAGCCTTCCCAGGGAGTGTGCCCATGACTGTCACAACAACAGCGAGGAGGGGACTGACAGGTTACGGGGGTGTGTGTGAGACAGAGAGCGACCTGGCATTGGCTCACACTCCACTCCGACCTTGATTGTCTAAGTCATCTCCATACCGTTTTTCCTAGCTGCTGCCCTACTTTGCATTCCCACCAACAGTGTGTGAGTTCCCTTTGCTTCATGCCCTTGTTCTCTTTGCATTGTTTTGATCTGGGCCCTTTTGATAGGTGTGAGATGTGCTTTATCTTGCATTTCTCTAAGACTCAGATCATTTTTTTCAAATATCTGTGAGGCAGTCTGTAGGTGGTCTTTGGAGAGGTGTCTGTTTAATTTTTTGCCCGTTCCTCGATCTTACTGATGTTGGGTTGGGTGAGTTCTCTATGTATTTTGGATATCAACCCCTTGTCAGATGTAAGGTATACAATATCTTTCCAGTGCATAGGTGATTTTTTTTGTATTTTTGAGCTAGTTTCTTTTGCTATGTAAGGGCCTTTTAATTCAGTAGTCCCCTATTTTCACCTTTGTCGTTTGAAAATAGCAAACTTTTTGTCTCTGTGGTGGGTGTAGCTTTTATGACAAGGTGTCATTTCATCCTTGTGACCTTGGGAATGAGGCCAGTCAGTGACTTGCAAGCTGCCCATGGTCTCTTAATTTGTGTGTGTGTGTGTTTGGTTTGTGTGTGTCGGGGGGGGGGGATGTCTGGGACACACTGGGCAGTGCTCAGGGCTTACTCCTAGCTCTGTGCTAGGAATCACTCCTGACAGGACTCGGGGGGCCTTATGGGTGTTGGGGATTAAACCTTTGTTGATTGCTTGCGAGGCAAGCTGTACTATTTCACCAGCCCTTAATTTTTATTTTTTTTGCGATACACAGGGGTTATTCCTGGCTCACGCACTCAGGGGACCATATGGGATGCTGGGAATCGAACCTGAATTGAACCTGGGTTGGCCACATGCAAGGCAAACGCCCTACCCGCTGTGCTATTGCTCCAGCCCCTTAATTTGGTTTTTGTGTGTATGTGTGTTGGTTTGGTTTGGTTTTAGGGCTACATTTAGCTGTTCTCAGGGCTTACTCCTGTCTCTGCTCAGGGGTCACTCCTGGGTGGGGCTTGGGAGTTGAAACTAGGTGGGCCACAGGTGAGGTAGGCACCTGCCTGCTGTATTACATCTTTCCCGCCCCCATAGGCATCGTTTTTTTTAAATTATCATTGATTAATCGTGAATTACAAAGTTAAGTAAATATTCATGATTGAATTTCAGTTGTACAATATTCCAGCACTAATTCCTTTACCGGTATCCACTGCCCCTCCTGGCCCCTGTGTTGTTCTTTCACCATTGATAAAGTATCGCTGCCTCCAGTCCCCCACCCCCAGCCCTGTCCAAGCTTCCTGCTGAAGACCAGTTCTCATGCTCAGTTTCTCCTGCCTTTGGGCCTTTGATATTCCCCACAAAGTCTCTTTATCCCACATCTGAGAGATCATTTTGAGTCTGTCCCTCTCCTTCTGACTGATTTCACTCAGTGTGATACTCTCCAGATTCATTTGCATAGCAGCAAATTGCAGGACTTCTTATGGCTGAGTTGCATTTCATTGTGTATAGATACCATATAGCTGTCATCTGTCATTCTTCATTATTCTCTTTTTGGGGGGGGCGGGGGGAAGGATTGTGCCATACCTGGTGGTGCTCAGGCCTCACTCAGGGCCCTGCTCTCAGGAGTTACTCCTGGTGGGCTCAGGGACCATTTTTTTTTGTATGACTGATAACATCTTTATTATTTTTAATTCTCTAAGTTTTTTTTCCCTTAAATTTTTATTAAACACCATGAGGTACATTTGTAGACTTACACATTTTTGTGCTTGGGTTTCAGTTCTACAATGATCAAATACCCACCCCTCCACAAGTGCCCATTCTTCACCACCACTGATTCCAGTATTCCT